>JANHFK010000823.1:7982-21703 GCA_036250565.1 Sibynophis collaris
GGTGGGTGGGTTTTGAATGACTTTTGGACTGCTTATGAAAAGAGAAAGATACCTTTCTTTTGTATCTGTGTGGTGGGGAGTTGAGAAGGAAGGAAGGCTGGACAGATCTCTTCACTCCTCCTCCTCGTGCTTTTTAGCTTTGCTTGGATTTCTTTTTTTTTTTTTAACTGCTCCTCTCCACTACTTGCCTCTCTAGAAGAAATAGTTGTGATACTCAATTAGGTAAGTGAGAGCTTTCAATTAATGAAAACACGTGCATGGAACATTAAATTGGAAAGGGAGGGAAAAGAGGGTTTGCTGAAGAAAGTTGGGATGTAAAGGAAAGCAATCCCCGGAGGAATCAACTGGAACTCTTGTGGAAGGGGCTGGATGTGAAAAGATCTACTGGAAAGATTGCTTTATGCTTAGCTATTCTCAAATGCATTTTAGGTTTTATTTGAAATAATGGTTCTCATTCCCTAGGCCTAAACTGTATATAGTAAACGGTGTGTGATAATCTTGTCGTTTCCAAGGAAAACAAAAATGGGGAGTGCTAAGTACGAAGGTTTTTTGTAATATAGAGATATAAGCGGGTCGTTCTTGAAGACTTGTACTTGCACCACATGGAAAGCAGAAAGAGAAAGGGGCGTGTATCTCAAAGAGACATAGGGCTTCAATAGGTGCCAGCTTTGGAGCAAGACGAAGTTCAAAGAAGATGCTTGGGAAATCGGAAATAAAAGTAATCGGACAGGGAAGGGAAATGTAGCAGGTTCCAGCAACCCATGCCTTGGAGCATGGCGGTGGGACTGGAGCAAAGCAGCAAGTGTAGGTTAGGAAACTGGAGCTGGATACTAAAACGTAAGCTGGAGAGAGAAGGGCCTGGCGGGAGATGAAAGGAAGACCTTTTCTTATAGGTAGATGAAGGACAGGGCGGGAGACTGGGACCGGATAGAGAAAAGAACGAGCGTTATCTCTGAATTATTAGGAGTGGAAGTTTCCAGAAATATTTTTTGTGTGTCTCCGTGCAGCAGTATTGAAACGTCCGCCTGGATCACGTGGGGGCCCTGTATAGAAAGCAGGGAAAGAGGAGGGAGGGGCTGCAGCGGCCCTGCTGTGCTCTTTACTGGTCTTCGGGCGGAAAAGAAATGATCTGCCGGGTCGGCTCTGCTGAAAAACGAAATCTCTGGGAAAATTCTGAAAATAAACTCAACAATTTATAGCTTAGTTGTATGTCAGTAGCGTGGATGTCGCATGTTGTGCAGCGTGTCTGCTTATTGGGGAAGGGCGGCAGCCAAGGCCTAACCGATGGGTGTGTGTATGTGTATAAGTGTGAATGTAGCGGTCTCCCTTGGATGTATCCCATGTGCGTATGGTTTCTGTTTATGTTACTGGCCTGTTTCTGATTAAGCCTAAAGAATTAAGTTCTTTAATTCGCTAATTTTTCTGTTAAGTTAATTTCTTGTTCCAAGGAAACATTACTGAAGCGTCTCTATGGGAGGGGCAGACTGCAGTCCTTAAATACTATATTTTGGACTCCGTTAAAGGTTTTTCATCTTCCACAGATTATCTGACTAGATTTTATACGAAGTACCTAATTGTGAACAAACATAAAACTTCGGGAGGCAGTTTTAAGTAGCAGCACGCTGATAACTAAAGATGAATTGGTTGTGCTGAATTGAAGTTAATGGAAATAAGAAATGAAGTGCAGAGGTATAGTTATTCTTAAATTGCAAGTTTGCTAACCTTGAACATTGAAGGATGGTTGTCTAAATTTATTTCAAATGGTACGTTATTCTCTTTTCAAATTATTTGATGCATACATATTACAGATAAATTAGATATACTGATTAGAATAAGTAACTTAAATTACATCTAATTTTTAAGCTTGCAATTTGAAGAGTTTTTTTCACTTTCATTACCTTTTGCAATTAGTAAATATATGCAGCATTAACTTTAAAGTATCTAGATCTTACAGTGGTGAGGTATCTACCCTTGCCCTTTTGTACTGTCTATTAGAAGCAGCTACATCATTTTAATGAGCTCATGTGATAAGAATGTTTCCATTCCATTGATTAAGTTTACAATATGCAATCATACCATATGACTGGTTCTTATAAGCCATCATTCCTTGTGATAGTGAAGTTTTTTCTTCTGTTCAGTCATACCAATTCTCTGAGACTGCCTGGATAGCCCTGCAGTTTTCTTAGCAAGCTTTTTCAGAACTGATTTGCCATTGCCTCCTACCTAAGGAAAGTAACTGGCCCAAGGACATCCATCTAACTTTGTGCCTAAGGTGGGACTAAATAAAACTCATGGTCTCTCAGTTTCTAGCCTGACCACTACTCCAAACTTAGTTAAGAAAATAGATTTTTCTTAAAGGAAAATTAAGCATCAGTGGAAATTGCATGTAAGTGCCCACTACAAAGTTTCTATATGCGTATAAACTGCTCAAGAAAAAGTATAACCAGGAATGGAAATAGTGCTTGTTGAGACTTAGAATTACAGAATTAAATACCTGAAAAAAGTGTAACTAGATATTGAAAAACATTTAATTTTGTTTTGGACAGTGATGTGAGGAAAATTGTTCTGTCAAACCAAGTAAAGATGTCATTTCCAATAGCATAGAAATTCTATATCTGATATACATAAACATCACATTTGGTTAAATTTTGTTGTTAATGGCAGATGGTATGTATACAATTTACCATAAGAGTACTCTAGGAATATTTAAAGTTCAATCCTAAAAGAGCTTGGGCCTGCTGAATTCAATGGGGGAGAGTGAATGAATGAGACTGAAGCTTTGTTTTGCCAAATTAAAACCTCAACATAATCATTATGTTTAGCTATTATTTCTTTACACATTTGTATTATGGATTCCAATAGAAAATATTAATGGGACCATTTCCAAAACAATATAAGCCACTGGAACATAGGTAAGACTCAGTCATAAACATAATCCTCCCAATCTATTATCCTGAAATCTGCTGAACTACAATTCCATCATCCTCAATCAGTTATAATCAGTGACAACATTTAGTAGGCATTGTGACCCATATTTCTGGTGGGCATCAGAGGAAAGCTATTACCCATATTTAATCTGGGAACACATCCTATTAAGTAGAACTTTTGCATAGGGTAGGATTAGTGTACACATATATGATTCTTTCTTTAAAAGTTGGAATGGGAATCATGGGTTTCTTAAAGATAATATGTTAAACAAGCAACAGGTTTCCAACTGCTGATCATTTTAGTAAGCTTACAAAGAAGGCAAATATTGTAATTCCCTCTATAGTTTTCAAAAGTTGTTGCACTTAGATTCCACTGAAAATGAATTGCATTATTTATCAATGCAAATATTTAAAATAAAAATAATTACTAAAATTCAAAGTTAATTTTGGGTATAATGTTTATTGATTTATTTTGTAAGAACATAACATTGAAGAGAGTTCAGTTTCTCACCTCAGTAACTGGGTCACCAGTGTATTCACACAACATACAGTGTTCAAACAATCTGTGTTATGATTTAATCTTATGGCCTGGTTCAACAATCCCTTGAAACAAAATCTGTCCTCCAATCATCCTAGTGTTTGTGCCAGCCCAGCTGCTGAGAAGAAACCCCTCTGTTATCCCATTCTAAAATTTTATACTTTGGAATTTAATTTTGGTCCTTTCAAATATTTCATAGTCATCAATTCTTTAAAATGTAGTCATCTTTGTAAAATACCTTGCTGAATATTTGAAAATTTAAAATTATTTTTCACTTGATTTGTTTGTTCATTTTTACAATTTCAGTAATCTATGCCAGCAATTATGACAATGTTAGCAGACCATGCAGCACGGCAGCTGCTGGATTTCAACCAGAAGTTGGATATAAATCTGTTGGATAATGTGGTGAACTGCCTGTATCATGGAGAAGGAGCCCAGGTAGAGTACATGATTGGAAATTAGATATCCATTACAGGATTTAAGTATACTTAAATCTGCAAAGGAAGAAACAAGTTGTTCTCTTTACGAATTACCTTACAGCTTGACTTGTAACAAAGAAACCCGAGGAAGTAGGAATATTACAGTAATAATATACATCTTACATCAATTTGTTTATGACTGTTCAAAGTTACAATGGCACTGAAAAGTGTGATTTATGACATTTTTTCAATTATGATCTTTGCAGCATCCCCATGATCATGTGATCAAAATTCAGATGCTTGACAACTGGTTCATATTTATGACCATTACTGTGTCCCAGGGTCATGTGATCAGTTAACAACCGTGATACTAAATTATCAACTGCAGTAATCACTTAACTGGCAAGAATGGTCGTAAAATGGGGCAAAACTCACTTAAATGTTTCACTTAACAACAAATTGGGGCTCAATTGTGGTTTAAGTTGAGGACTATCTGTACTATAATAATAGAATCATAGAACACTTTTGAGAGAGTTTTGTTAATATAATCTGTTGATGCCCAAATTCAGTACAGATTGCTCACAGTACTTGAACTGGAAGGCCAATAGCTTACTTAAACCTTTGGTGATCGTTCTTTTAGTATTATTGTTTGTGTGATCTAGTAGTGAATGAGACATGTTCCTGCTCACTTACCTGGGAAGAATTTGATTCTGTAACTCCTGAGGAAATAAACACGAATTTTGGTTTAGTTTACCTGGTCACCTGTTAGATTTTTTCCTCTTTGTTGGTGAAGGCCTCCTGGGAAAAGATGGTTAGGACTCTTTGGTGATGACTTCCTCTCTGAAGGAAGTCATGGAGGATGCGATGATCCCTCTAATGAAATCATCACTGGACCCAATAGTCCTGAATGCCCAATTTCCAATCTTCCCTTTTGGATGAAAGTTGGCTGTGGTCCTGGAGGAAATGGATTATCTGGCCTTTCTACAATTAAGTTTCATACGAAGACATAGAATTGAGATGGCATAGATCATACTTGTTGATGATCTCTGCCATAGCTTGAAAAAGAATGGTGCAACCATCTTGGCTGTCTTGGGTCTTTCAGCTGTTTTAGATACAATTGATTATGGTATTTTGAAACTAACTAATAAGATTAAGTGTTGGAGGTGTATTGTGGAGGTTCTCCTTTCTGTTTGGCTTGACAGGTGGGGAGAAATTAAGTCCAAAGTTCTCAATCTACAGGGTATAAAACCACTGGATGAGGGCATCAGTTATCACAGTGTCTGGCATCATCAGTATTGATGATGCTCAATTGAATATCTTGATCCCTGGCTGACTACATGAGGCTTTTAAGATTTTGTCCATTCCTAGACACAGTGAAGATCTGGATGAGGAGGAACAGACTTATTTATTTATTTATTTGATTTATATGCCGCCCTTCTCCGAAGACTCAGGGCGGCTTACAATGTGCTTGAAACCAACCCTAGCAGGACCAAGGTGTTATAGGTATCTGACCCTCAAAAATCCAGGGATTTTCCATTTCTTTTTCTGAATGGGATTGCAGTTCCCCAGATGAAATAGATATGCAGTTCAGGAAGCTGGATTTTCAGCTTCTGCTTGAAATGCAGGGGGCAGCTGTTGATAGGAAAGCCTTTGCACAAAACTGTCTTTGTGTGCCAATTATACCTTTTACTTCTTACAATCACTTAGGTCTTGATTACTTCTCATGTGCACATTGATATGCACTTTATTTGGGACTGTTCTTGGAAATTAGTTGAAGCTTCCACTGTTCCAGAGTGATGGGACAAACAGGCAATGCTACATATACTCATGTAACACCTCTGTTTTGTGAGTGTACTACTTTCCCTTAGTTTTCCGGATGCAATTCAAAATGCTGGTTCTGAGGACCTTTTATGTATAAGGCCTAGATATTTGAAGAATCATCTCTCTCTCTCATGGTATAAACTCAAGCAGTCACATGCTTAGGGTACCATTCATTAAGTATCTGATGTACCCAGACAGCATTTCTTCATTGCACTATGTGCCCTTTGAAACAGTATCCACCTGGAAAGTTGAATATTCCCAATTCTACTTTAAATAGGCCTTGAAGGTCTGGCTTTTTTTTCAATCTTGGACAGTGGGCTATCTTTGTGAGGATTGTTATGTCTGTTCCATCAGGATGACCATTCTCCTTTTCTGTTGTTGTCTTTGGTTTTTAATTTGCATGCTGCCCAGACCCAAGCAAAACATACACATTGGGTAATTGATTATTTGGCACCATTGTTCATGTTCAGGACTAAGGAATTCTTTTCTCAATTAACATTCTTTCTTTGATATTTATGATAGTGAATAGGAATGGAGGAATTAATATTTAAAAATTCATCTTGCATTGCTCAAATTGTAGAATAATATCCAATGTGTTGGAATTTATAAGCCCAAGAGACAATCAAAGCTTTTATACTTTGTATTTGGGACCTATGACTCTAGATTTTAGGCTCTAAAGTTGGATGCTGCAAAACTTTATTTTGCTACTTACCTGCATTCACATTGTAGGTTCATAGTTTGAATCTTGAGAGCATCCTGTTACATATCTATCTCATAGCATGTGTTGTGCGTAAATATTCACAGTTTTGCTTTTCAAGTTACAGTCGGAACTATAGAGATGTTTATTTATCAGGAAGGGTGTTTTCAGAAGTTTATTTTTTTCAGAACTTTAATAAAGTGGTATAGGTGATCAAATACTAGTTTCCCCATTTATAAGAAAATACTGGTCTCCTGGTGCAATATTTTTGCTAACTAAGCACTGTAAAATGCATTAATTTCTATCTTAATATCTGTGATTTTGGAACTTGATGACTATTCCTTGTATCTCTGCTATTTGAAATCCAGGTAACACTATTCTGAAATTACTTATGCAAGCTACTTTGGTATTAATTATTTGTGTCTTAACTTTTTAGCAAAGGATGGCACAGGAAGTCTTGACTCACTTAAAGGAACATCCTGATGCATGGACAAGAGTTGATACTATTTTGGAATTCTCTCAGAATATGAACACCAAAGTAAGTACATGATTTTTAATTGAGTTCTTTCTTTCTTCCATTCAGACTTTGAGGAAGGTATCTCAATTTTTAGATTTAGTATTTGTTTAATTTTTTTTTTGCTTGTTCCTGCAAATCTTTAACTTAACCCTATACTATCACATGGTATTTCCATGAGGTTATTGGTTACTTTTTCTTGTAAAAGGCTTGAGAATTTGAGTCACATGGGATTGATGTTAAAATTATGGTTTGAATATGAACAGATTTGAGTGTAATAACATTTAATAGCTGTATCATGTTAAGATTGTGTTTGGCTTTCATTTATATTAATGAAAGCCATATGCACATAACTGAGGGCAAGTATGTTCCTCAATTTTTTTTGGACATTGGTATTACTCCATGTAGTTTAAAACAGGCTAGGCACCCCAGATACTTTCTTCTGTTAAATACAATTTATATTTACTTGTAATACAGTTAAGCCATATCATCAGAATAGTGGCTGGCTGTAGTGGACATTTCTCAGCCTTCTGCAGTTGTTTTTGATCTAGAAAATTTAGAGGTTTAAATATAAATTGTCAAACATGTTAAAGTGGTTGTCATATAGCTGAAGAAACATGTGCATGGCCATGTTCTTTGCGTGCACACACATATACTTTGCAATACCTTGTTCTAGATAATGTGCAGCCATGCTCCAAATAGTTCCTACAGAATTTGGATGATATTTAACAAAGTCTTATTTTTTAAAAAAAGGCTTCGTAAATTTTAGGACAAGGTTAAGAACTTCCTCAAAGTACTAAATTTAAGTAACCATGTTTGCCTGTTTGCTTGCCTGGTAAACTTTGCTTTTTATACTCACAGACATTACTAATGTTTAAGTTGATTTATCAACAGTATTTTTTAAAACACAAATTTGTCTTGTGAAAAATGAGATGATTAGAGGAACAGAAAGAAAGCAACAGGTAAAGAATTCTTCAATTTACATAAATTGCAAATGATTTGGTGCTAAATTTATGCACTATGACATTTGGCTTTTATGCAGTCATTTTTTTTCTTAAAGCTGTTAACACTACCTGATATTAATCATAATGTTCCATTATGTTGATTGCTTGTAATAGGAAGAAAAGGGGTGTCTTCCTGTGCAACTGACACAGCTAGGCTTTGACGGCAGGCCTCCACAAGGTCTACCCTTTTGATTCCCTTTAACTGAATTCTGTTCATCAATTGCTTTTTTTCCTTGTTTTTGGTTTCTTGGGTGGTGGGAGGGAATGGGTTGGTACATTGAATAAGTGACCAAAAAATTTCTGCCATGGGGATCATGATACATTATTTTGTCAATTTGCTATTTCTGTCCCATCTTTTGTAATTACGTTTTATCGTTTATTTTGAAAATGTTTTTGAGACCTGAAGAAACATACAGTAGAGTATGTTTTACAGCTAGCAATTTTATGTGCATAAATTTTTGTAGTTAGTCCTGAGAACTTTTTAAAGTGATTGTAGGCATTGGGGATTTTTTTACTAAAAAAAAAAAACATAGTCCCGTTAATTTTTAGAACTAAGTGTAAATACTTGCATAACAAAAGTAAAGAAAAACATGCTTGCTTATCTGCTTGCCCTGCTTTGCATATATGTAACTAATTGTGCATTTGTGAAAGAGACTAGTATCCTCCTCCAGGCTACATGAAAATATAGTGTTATGTTTTCTGAATAATTTGAACTAAAGTTGCATTAATCATTTGAGCCGAGAAAGGGCATATAATGTAATTTTCTTGTAAATAAGCCCTTAATGTTAGAGTGATCAATTGTATATACTTTGAGAGGATGCCTTAGCTACGTACCCATGCTTTATATGCATAAGTACTCATAACTGCTAAGCAGCTTCCATGGAATGGAGTAGTGTGATAATAGGCTTATACCTGTGCACTCTTATTGCCCCAGATGATTAGGTAAAATTTTGGGAAACAGGTCTATTCATGAGATATTCTAAGCATCTTTCAGTAAGAAGAAAGCAATACTTCCTGCCATTCTGTGTCTCTAGGATCTTGCTGCAGGATGGCAATGAGGTATACTTTTGAGCTGTAAAAATTGTTCAGCTTTTTGTGTATCCCTGTGGTAGTCAATATTTGAAAACTTGTTTCTGAAACTCCTAGATCTGTAACCAGCTACCCTGATGGGTATCCTCTCCGGGGACAGAAATTATTGTTGGAAACCAGTTAGTCTTAAGAGAAGTGGAACTAATATTAAAACAAGAAAGATACTTGCACTGGTATCTACTGTACAATTTTGATTAGAGAGAATCATCGTAACAGGTGAAGTCTTGTCATGACACTCTGTTGTTCATGTCTGGTGCTTTGGCTGCTCTGGATGCTGTTATTTCATGAATGCCAGCACTGTTCTATAGAAATGTTTGTTCATTTAAGATTTAGGCCGCAGTACAAAGAAGTTGCATGCATTGTGGAATAGGAAGAAGAAATAAGAGACTTGCAAATTGTTAGAGATTTGCTTGCTGTTTCTTTGGCATCAGTTCTGATTGCCAAGAAAGCAACCTGCTGTTCAGTTTTAGATGTAGTTATGTTTTTTCTTTCTTTTTTCTAAACTGAGAGGCCTGCTGAAGAAACAGCAAGCAACAGTCCACTGCTATATATAATGTGTTGCCCCAACATTCATAGGTAACTGTAGTACTTTAGATTGCAGCTATAAATTTAAAATGTTTTGCCACCTTCTGCACTGGAAGTAGAATAGTTTATTGGTTCTGAAAGAGATTAAACAACAGTCTTTGAGGGGGGAATGCAGGAAAAGCTAAAAACAAGTCTCAAAAACTTTTGCAGGAAACACAGTGTAGTTTGGGACAGTCTACATTGTGCTATTCATTTAAAATGATCTTACATGATACCTCTGGCTGAAATTAAAATTACCCTATTCTGAATAGACACTAACAGTATTGAAGAACTTTTATTCTTGGCCATATCTTGACCAGCCATCTTGTTACTGAAGTCTAATTTTGCCTTTCAGGTATTGCCTCCCATCTTCTCACTATCAGCAACTCTTTGACCCCTTTTCCTCCTCTCCTGTGCTATTTCTTTAAATATATTTCTATTTCTATTCAAGTTATAATAGAGGTCATATTGAATATTTTAATGCTGAGATAAAAGGAATAAAATGGGTTGAAGAATTTTCATTCCCTAAAAATGCATTGCTTTCAAAACATGTGTTGGCAGGCTTACCTGGAAGGTAAAACAACCTCAAGGTATATATGGAAATGGTGAACTTTTGACTGAATACAAAACTTAATATTGAAACTATAGATATGGCTGTTATAGGGGAGAGATTATTGTACCTTGAAATAAACTTGAATTGTCTTGCTGTTCTTTAAGAAACACACCAATTAATTCTTAGGAAGCACATTTTCCTGAAGGTGTTACTGGATTTAATGTTAAGCCCTAGTCTTAACAATTCAAATGACAGAAAGCCCATAAACATCCAAGTTGCTAAACTTGGCTGTATATTTGGAAGCTATAAACAGTCATTTAGGCCATGATTTTTGTTGACTGCTGATTTTCTCCCCTAAAGATAATTAATTTGGCTTCCCAAAACATTTTTTATTTGCTCCCCTCTGGTGTGATCATGACCAAACAGCAGGGCTTTAGACTAGCAAAGGAAAAATGAGGAAAATGCATGGGAAAAACTAGTAAATGGGTGATAGATTTGTTTTTGATCAACATAATCTTAATAAAGTGTGAATGATGTCAGCTCAAATGAGAATCCTGAAAGTTGTTGTTAACTCCAGTATATTCACATATTTCACTTCTCCAATTTTCAGTATTATGGCCTGCAGATCTTGGAAAATGTGATAAAAACAAGGTGGAAGATCCTTCCAAGAAACCAATGTGAAGGTAGAGACTTTTTCTGATTGATTGATAACATAATTCTTTTAAATGTTGATCACATGTGGCTCTTTTTTTGCTAATCATTGTTTAGCCTTTTCTAGTATTGTATGATTTGTCGTATCTAACTAGATACTCTCAATGCATTAGGTGACAGGAATCTATCATAATATGATGCCAGATTAATATTGTTAATTGGAATAAAGCAGTTACTTAACAAAGTTTAAGTGTTGCTTCGAAGTTCCAATTTGTATAAAAAACAAAGAGTTCAAATGAGTATTGTTACTCAATCTAATCTAATGTGAATATTCATAACTATTACTTCCTCATTAGCTAGTTGCCATTTGTATTTGTGATAAGCAAACTCCAGGTCTACTTGTAAAGCATGTGTAGTAAATGGTAATGATTGATTTCATTCTTTTTTTCTCCTTCACCTGTTCTCAGTGGAACACTTGTTTATATCATACCATCCTATGTTAAGACAACTGTTTAACACTGACAAATGAATTTGTAAAAGAAATGTCAAGAATAGTTGCTTTAGAAATTACTGATATGTATAAACAATTTGATTAAAACTGAGCCACATATTTTCCAGTGCTTTGGAGGCACAAGCTATCAATCCCTCCAAAACATCTAAGTTGTTTTGTTAAGCCAGTATATCCCAGTGTTACCCTTTAAGTTATGGGAAAGGTTGTTGTTGTTAGTTGCCTGATCTATCGCGACCCCATGGACAACATTCCTCCAGACCTTCCTGTCCTCTACCATCCTCTGGAGTCCATTTAAGCTCATGCCTACTGCTTCAGTGACTCCATCCAGCCATCTGATTGTCTGGGTAGATTAGAAGAGAGGACAATGATTGACTCAAGATCATCTTTTTATAGCTATAATTTTAGGGGGAACTTGAATCTGGGTTTCCCTAATCTCTGTAGCCAACATGTATATCCTGGGATTTTCAGCATTTGAAAGGAAGAGGGATTACTTAGAATACAAATGAATCATGTCCCCCAATTACTAAATTTATTTATGATTTCAGTTTATATGGCTGCCCATCTCAAATTCCTTACTTGCTCTGCTATATAAATTCATTTTTATTCCTTTATTTTTTCACATTTTTGAACTACCGATCTCCCTCAGATAGATAGATCAATAATTTTGTGACACAGAGAGCAGCGATTTGCTTCCAAAATTTGCTTCCAAATTTTTAGTGAGATTCTACAGAACAATTACTTTTTTGAGAATAACTGGTCTTTGAAAAATGAGCCCAATTCAGTTCAAATTCAGCAATGCTAAGGCCCTATTAGTGACAAATGACATGTTGAATGTACTCATAACATCAGTGGGACTTTACTTAGATCTGCTCAAGGGTGTTATCTAGTCAATTTGTTTGAAATAATAGTTAAATTTTGTTTTGTTATTGCTGGGCTTTTTTCCTGAGGGAATCCCACTGGGGCCTGGTGTTGGTTTGTTCATCCATTTTAGGAAGCCTAAGCATTATGTCTCTGGCATCTCCTGACCTACTTCAAAGGGACAAGGACTGCAATGAGAGGCCAGTGCACTGAGCAGATTGGAATAATGGCACTTTCCCAGGTAGTCCTTGCTTAGTGACCACAACTGGGACCAGCAACTCAGTCACTAAGTGCCACAGTCACTAAGCAGAAAATCATGTGACCACAAAAGGCTTCCAACCTCATTTTCCATTCAGCCATTAAATAAAACATCACTTTGGCCACAAATTTTTACTTCCCCGTTGTTTGTTAACTCTGGTTGTTGCAAGTTGGTTGGGAAGCACATAAATGGTGATCACATGACCGCAAGACTATGCAACAGTCATAAATGTGAGGATTGATCACAAAGCTAAGTTTTCTTACATTGTTGTGCCTTTAAGCAATTGCCAAATTGGCAGTCGGTAAGCGAGAACTACCTGTATTAGACTATTATTGGGAGGGGAGATTTAAGCACTGTAAGTACCCTTCTGGCCTTTGGGGTGGGTGCAAGAGGGACAATGGAAATAGGCTGAGTGCTTAATAAGGCTGATGTGTGCAGACTTAGATAAAGGATTTGGTTCTATTTAAAAGAAGAGGAGAGTGGAAGAAGAGAAGATGGAACCAGTTGTGGCTACACTGAAAAAAAACATCCTTGGATTTTTTTTCCCACGCTCCTGAAATGATCAGCATGACAGATATAGGATGATCTGTCCTTCCAGGAGAGTCTGTGAAGGATGACCCAAAAGTCAAAATGGCAGTTGTGACTATGCAACTGAAGCTCCACCCTTTGGCAGATGTGACTATCTATTATCGATTGCCTGATCATCACCACCGTCATGACATTTTGACCATTTCTGTGGGCATCCCTGTGTCTTTCCCAAGGATGAATGGTATTTTACCAACTGCACACTCATGAAATTGCTTGCAGTGATTCATCTTAGAAGTCATATGTCATGTGCACACTTTAAAACTATATTACTAACCTCTGGTAAAGCCAATTTGATAAAATGGGTTGCTGTGTAAGCATCACCAGTAGGGAAAGAGAAAAATAAAAGTTTTTGATACCAATAAAAGGCTACAAAAGCATTGAGAAAGCCTTAGAATGCTATAGGGCAGTGATGGCTAACCTTTTTGCTGTCGCGTGCCAAAAGCGGGGGGAGTACAGGGGGGTCGCGTGTGTGCGTGCCCATGCACATAATTTAATGACCCCCGAGCCCCCCTGCGCATGTGCATGCAATGGCACAGTGGATCCGATATGCCCGTTTTTCGCCCTCCCCAGGCTCCAGAGGCTTTCTAGGAGCCTGGGGAAGGCGAAAATAGCGTTCCCCACCCCCCAGAGGCCCTCCGGAGGCCGGATATGGCCTGTTTTCCAACTTCTGGTGGGACTGGAAGGCTCAAAAATCAGCTGGCAGCTCGTGTATGCGTGCTGGAGCTGAG
>JANHFK010000823.1:28763-51810 GCA_036250565.1 Sibynophis collaris
AGGGGGCAATGACCGTAGCCGTGCTGCCGTACGACCGCGTTTTGGTGCGCGCCAAGCTCAGCGACAGCTCGGCCTCCCCTTCGGCGGCGCCGGGACCGGGCAACGGTTCCTCCCTCAGCGACAACCCGGGCAGGGGCAAGGACTCCGCCATGGCGGGTGTAGCGCTCAGCGGCAAGTCGGGGCCATAACGGCGGGCAAACGGCGCCTTCTGCTCCCTCAGGAGGCCGTCAAGCGAACAAAACAAAAAAAAAAAAGCGAGCGCCCCGAGGCGCGAAAGGCGGGAAGCGAGAGGCGCCCTCGTGCGCCTGCGCGCTCCAGACCCCCGGCGCCACGCGAGGGGAGAGGGTGGGTGGCAAAGAGTCGCGCCTCAGGCCAGGCCGCCCTTTCTGCGCCTGCGCATAGGCTCGCGCATGCCCCGAGCGATCGCCCCGCTGAGGGGAAAAGTTTTGTCCCCTGGCGACCTGCGTCCCATTCCCCCCCCCACACACACACACACACCCGTGACCCGCAACCGCGTTCACACGACGCATTTTTTGGTCTAAGGTCAGTGAGTGAAAGGCCTCGGGAGATTCAGGTGCCACCTTTCCCCGTCAAAAAATTGAGCTCCTGTTAACTGCAGTGTGTGAATTTGGGGGTTCAGTTTAGCTGTACTTATTTAAGGGTTGAAGGTACTGTAAAAGAACCGCGAACCGGGGAAAAATGGTAGTTTTGAAGAAAAAAAGTATTATGATAATTATGTCTGTGGAGATTCTCAGTCGTCCAGGTCATGGTTGTCCCAAAAGTGCTTTTTCAGGAGGCAACTAGACTTTTCTTGTTTTTTCTTTGAAGACGTTTCACTTCTCATCCAAGAAGCTTCCTCAGTTCTGACTGGATGGTGAGGAATGGAAGGATTTATATTCCTTGCTGACAAGATGGTCATTTGCATCCTTTTTAAAGGGTCCTTGAGGCCACTTGGAGGTTTTATCTGTGTCTTCAAGGAATGGAAATCCTTCCATTTTCCAACCATCCAGGCAGAACTGAAGAAGCTTCTTGGATGAAGAAGTGAAAAGCCTTCAGGGGGAAAAAAAAACCCAAGAAAGTCCAGTTGCCTCTTATTATAATACTTATACATTTCTTAGTAGAAATCATTCCTTCATTCTATAAACCCAGAAAAAAAGGATTTGGAGGAGTCTACAAATATTCTCTTCTATTGGTTAAAAGAATCTGTACACGGGTTAAAGGAGTTGTGGGGACACGGGCAGTTAGTTGATCTACATGTGTTCTTCCCAGGGGGTTGCTTTTTTTGTTGCCTTTGGCAGGGCTCATAGACTGGGGGTTTTTTGGGTTGTTTTTTTTTTGAGAAATAGGGAAATGTTTATTTTTGGTTGTATACAAACTTCGTCTCCTGTTATTAGAAGATCAAAGACAATAATGCCCAAATTGGAAACTTTTGTTACATGCATTTGATGTGCTCTTCTTCCCTCTAGTGGAAAACAATGGCACGGTTGCTGTACTATACTATACTATTCTTTTCTACTTTTTTAAATAAAAAACACTTTATATAAAATATGTTTTACAGTTCTTTTTTTTCCTTTTAAAAAAAAAACAGTTTATATAGTATAAACATGTTTTACTTTCTTTTTTTTCTTTTTTTAAATAAAAAAGCACTTTATATAAAATATGTTTGTCTTAAAAGGTGTTACCAGTTTTCTTCTGATCTGTGATATATTACCTGAAAACTTTTAGGGTTGTTGGGAAACCTAAGTTTGATATTTTTCCTCCTTTATTTATTTGAACAAATCATGCCAAATTTGGGTGTTATAAAATTGAGCCAAACGAAGTTTAATTCTAAGCCACCATCACAAACCTGCTCTTACATTGGATGGCTGCAATCTATATATAAAGCAATTGTCTGAAATTTCTCACAATTTGTTAATTAGTAGTTAAATTTAGATATAATCTTTGCTGACCATCATGTAACTTTAATATTGTATGAAGATTTTACACTGACGTATTAGCTTATGTATAATTAAAATATTTTTATTAGGCTAATGACTGAAGCTTTACAGGTAAGCATAACATAAGAACCTTAAAAGGCCTAATTTGATTCCTATTATGTTTTTTCACCCAATATAGGAATTTATATCAGTCATATTTTACATCCGGACATCGTTGGAGCCTATTTCTTATCAATTCATTTTTTCCCACTTGTTTTACTTCTAAAGATTGATCTATTACTGAGTGGTTGAAGCATAGAATATGATCAAACAAAAAGAGCATTTTAAATAGTCTTTTGTAGTATTTGAAATCTATCCTCCTGAGTAAATGACATAGAATAAAGACAGGCAGCTTCTTATCAAGATAACTTTTCAAAACTAAATGTATAAAGCTTCTGTTTCTTAACTACCATATTTTTTGGACTATAAGACCAAAAAGATTGGTCTTTTGGTCCATATAAGACGCACCAAGATTTCAAAGTGGCAAATGAGGAAAAAAAGTTTTTGCCCTCCCTGGCCCCCAGGAGCCCTCTGCAGGCCTCCCAAACCCTCTGTGCGCCCCATTTTTGCGAAAAAGGGGCAATTTTTCACAAAAATGGGACACGCGGGGCGGGGCTGTATTTGGTGTATAAGACGCACCAACATTTCCATCTTCTTTGGTGGGGGGAGTGCGTCTTATACTCTGAAAAATACAGTAGTTGAATGTGAGTAGACGATGATAAAATTTATGCTATTAACAGGTGCTACACTGTGTATCAAATCTGACTTTTCAAGTAACTGCACAAACACATTAAAATAACTTTCTAATTTATTAGTAGTTACAGAACTCTGTTCTAAAGCTGTGACTGATCAGTAATATTTGCATGAGTGATGATGGTATGATGGAAGTTACATTTGATAAAAACAATAGTTCCCAAGGAAAAAAATCCAACTTTGTTTTCAAAGGACATGTATGTTGAAGCAGGTATTATTCAAGACAAGAACATTCTTATCTTCTCATGCAACCCAGTGAATGCCTCTTTTTTATGGCAGTCTTATCTATATTATTTAGACATTTAAAGACAGTTGATGAGATCAGGAATTAGCTGATAAATATAACTGAATACTGCTGTTAGACACACAACTCTAGGGTAGAAGGATTAATAAGGCTGCAAATTGAATTAATAAAATTATATTCATTATATATATATATATTATTCATTATTTGAATAAAGAACACATTCAAGAATGTGAAATAAAAACAGCCAGGATGCCCACAAAAGAATTATCATATGTAAATACAGCTTCATATATACAAAGCTTACAGCTCAAAAGACCCTGTAGCCAGTTGTAACTGGCTAAATTTACTTTGTGTTGTTCTGAAATGAAGAAATATTAATGAACAGACATTTAAATTATGACATGGAAAAATCTGTCAAAGCTGGGAAAGAAAGAAAATAATGTGTTATAGTCTTGGGAACATCCATCTTTAAGTATGTCATTATCAAATGATTTGAGGCCTAATTCTCCATGCAGTATTTTTAAAATTATTCTAAAAATTATTTCAGATGATGCTCTTGGAAATCTTTGGGTTGTACTATATGGAAATGGCATTTGGGAACATTTTTTAGAAGTTGTGCTTTCTGATTAGGTATGTTTAGTATACACATATCCTTTTACTAATGATTCAACTTGTGCAAACAGCCATTTTCCAATTATTTTTGCCATACATTGGGTGGAAATTTGCAGGCAGAAAATCCGCAGTTCCTTTTTTTAAAACTAATTTACATAGCTATAAATAACAATGCATTGTATTTTAAAATGTATTTTTATGCACGGCTGTAGAGATAGTCAAGCGTTTACTGGGTTTTGGAAAAGACATCCAAATTGCATTATACTGAGGAAAATAAAAACAAAAAAATATTTAAATTAATGGTAATCTTCGTTAAGTACTTCTTTCCAAATATTACAGACACAATAGTGAGTCACTTACTGGTTATTCTCCCAGTGTCAAGTACTTGCTCTTTAATACTGTGATGCATTTCAGTTGCAGTGAATTTTAAAAGCATAAGGAGGATCTTGTGGAAATAAATGCTAACACTGCATTTATGCAGAGGTCCTCAGGGCTTTTTTTTCACGTTCTGTGCTTCAATTTTACCTGCAAAATTTTTACATCAGCCATTACTATTATTATTTAATAATAACTATTGTTAAATTTCTGCAGAATGAGATTCACTTTTTTCCTTTTTATTTTCCCCCCAGTATAATATGTGTGTGGCATTAAATACTTTTAACCATTTTCAACCAAAACAGCAGATCTCAAAATTCATAGAAGGGAGTCCCATTAATGGCACTCTGTTGTCTTATTCAGGAAACCGTAGTGAGGAATTCCCTTTTCCTTTTGTGCTATCCATTGTTCACTAATGGTTTTCTTTTGTAAGCTGATAACTAAAGTTGGAATGTGGGGTTTTCTGACCTGAGAAGAAATCCATTTGAAAGACTTTGTTTCCTAGGCGACATGGATATGAAATGTCTCTCTCACCAGTCTCCCGTAGTGATTGATCAGTTTAATCTTCACTATCTAAGAATCACTGAATCCAGTGGCCAATAGTAATAACAAATGTCTAGTTTCAGAAATTAAAACCACCTTAAAGCAATTTGACAAACACAACATTATTATTAGAACATTTATATACATCAAATGGGTTGTCGGTAATTATTTTGGCCTCCTATTAATATATATACACACATCAACAAATAACTTAAAAGGTCAGCTGAAGCTATTTTAAGTTGGCAAATTAGATTAGGAAACTGGCTCACCTAATAGTAACTTATGTGAGCACATAGTCAACAGTCCTGCAAGGTGGATTCATGAAGCTTTCTCATGAACGGAATGGTAACATGGAATTGTTTTCATTTTAATATCCCTCCATTGTCACTTGAAGAAGGGATTTAACTTGTAGCCAGTGTCTGAATGACTCTTATATTTATGTACAGGAAATGTAATGATTCCCTTGATGAGTCTTTATTTAGGAGAATAGTTTGTTCACACTATACAGTATGTAGCTTATTATCTCAGTTCATATCAAGGCAAAGCATGGCTAGGACTGATTTTAACTAAGTAATGATTTACAGTCAGCCAGAAAGCTAGAATCGAAGCCATGACTGAGAAAGATTTTCAAGCTGTGAGTTGTGCTAATTATGATTCTGTGCCATGGATAAATTAGCATATTTTCCTTAGAGGATTTGTTCTACGTTTAGAAGGTCCAGTCAATGTTGAAAGATAAGTACAGCTAAAGCATGAGTTGCTAAATATAAAGAAAAAAGAATGCTAACATGTATTGCAGTTCCAATTTTGTCTGGCATTGCATTCATGCATAGTGTTAATTCAGAATTTTTAATCCCTGGTTTGTCGGATGAGCCCATAGTGGCTTCGTTCACACATAACACTATGCTATAATGGGCATGTTTATACATGTATGAAATGAATACTAAGAAAATTACATTATGGTGTTGCATTTTATGTAAATCCGTCCTAACCGTTAGATCCTACAGTGTGTTCTAAAATAAGGTTATTTAAAATTATAATTTGGTATTGTGAGATTTATCTCCAGTTATCTGCTCCAGAAGCAATATTTTGCAATATATCTACTGTCTAGCTTATGGCACATTGTAATCTGTGGAGTTTGAAGATTGATTTGTTTGGCAGAGTGTGCTGGTATGAGAACAGTTCCACCTTAGCATGACAAGTTGTTTTAAAATGACCTTGGTCCCTTTCTTTACAATTTTCACATGGCCGTACAAAGATAACAGGAAACAAAGAGCAGACCTAGGGTTACTATGAGTCAAGAGGAGGTGGTGATTTGTGCAACATAGAAAGCACAATCCACTAAACAATTCCCACTTGTTTCAGTGGATATGCAGGAAAATTTCCTTATCACTCATGGATTAACATTAAATGGAAGGGAGAGAAAAGACTAACTTGAAGCTCTCCCCGTTTTGACACCAAGTTTCAGTTGGTCTTCCATTCAGAGCATCTTGAATTCAGAGCATGATTGTTGATTGCTGGGAAAAAGAAAATTAGGCTGGATTATGGTGTTGAAATAACAGGAAGGGATGAATTGAGGTAATGGAACATGAGCAGTCTCGTTCTAAAGCCTTTCCAGTATCTTCCCTTTAAATCAGTAAATTTTATGAGATTTTGATTAAATACTTCTCTTCCTTCACATCCTCAGAGACAAGGCTAATGGCGTTCTTCCACTCGTTTCTTGCGAACTAGAGAGAGAAAGAGAGAAAGGAAGAGGGACAAACATTGCTTTGTAAGTGTCACAAAATATTTTTTCTAATTTTGTAACTTTTTGTAAAGGTGATTAATAAACAATTTTATTATTGTATTATTTATCATCCTTTAATTTTGTAATAAATCTACAGGAAATTTGGACAGCAAATCATTTCTGTTCATTATTTAAACTAAACCTAAATATGCATATTTTGGGTTCCTGTGTTAGTTGTTTATTTACAAGCTTTGTTTTACACAGTACAACTTGTATTGTTTGGAAATCCAACATAAAGAATAAAGTGTTACCGAAATACCAACAAGTTGGATATTAATTCCTTTTCATCAGTATTTGTTTTTCTTTGATATATGGGATTCAGCCATCATTGTTTTATCATATTATTTCATTATAGGGCAAAAACAGAACTTAGTTTCCAAGTGACTAGCTAACCTGATAAGAAAGCTTCTGGTACAGTTGTTACATTTGTAACCCTCTCACCATACCCTCAAAATGTAAAGAAAAACTTTCTTTATCAGTAGACAAACTCCTAGTTAGCCTTGTTATTCATGAGACAAACCTTTCTGACCATCGAGGAAGAAGATCTGTTTATTTTTACAACGATGGCCACCCCTTCTAGTCCACTCTTGCTTCATCAATTTCATTTTGTGTTAAGAGAGTCTTGGTGATCTTTGTGCATCAGATGTGTCATTTTGTAATGGCCCAAACAAGACTGGACATTTTCTATTTTTCCTAGTCTGAATTGAGTTCAGTATTTTCTCTGGTAAGGATGCTTCTGAGTTTTCACCAATCTGTAGTGTTGGTATCTTACCTAGATCATTATTTTTAGTGATGGCAGCTGCTACCCTGGTTCTTGGGCCTTGCTTTGTAAACTGGTACCCAAATTTGAGAATCTGCGAATTCTCCTCCAACATTTGAGCAATCTCCATCTCCACTGCTGTACCAAGCTGTTGTCTCTGAGAAAGCAACCGAGATAGAATCAAATGGAAAATATCATTGCTGGTTCACAGCAGCATCCCTCTTTAGACAACTTTCAACCTAAACTGATATCATATCCTTATCATCCATGCACAAAACTAAAGTCTCTAAGGGCTAAACTAGATCTAATATTTGGTATGGGGTGGTGGAGCTTATCATAGTCATAGAATATTCCCTTAACTATGTTATTAATTTAACAGCTGCAGTGATAACAACTGTGGCAAGAAAGATCGTAAAATGGGGCAAAACTCAATGAACAAATTTCTCACTTAGCAACATAAATTTTGGGCTCAGTTGAGGACTTCCTGTACAAAGTCAAGCAGGGACTTGCATCTTGAACAAATTAAATACTAATCCCTCATATCCCTGAAATAATTTCCTAGCTTTATTAATCTATTTGCCACTGTAAAAGGGAAAATGCTAGACTAGGGAAATTCTAATCTCTTACAGTAGCATATTTCTGAATATAAAAGAAACAATATTTTCACACTGAGGGTTCCTGCATGATTGAATTTTAACATACTAAGAAAAATCAAATATATACATTAAATCAGGCTTATCCTGCCACTTTGACCCCTGTCGTATTACAAGATCCCAAATAAGGCTCATCGCCAAACAGCAATTTTTAGAGTCCAGCCAATCCGAAGTTCCGCTCTGCTATCCTTTCCTTACCTGATTGTCAATTTTGATTTCTGTCAGTACTTCATTTCCTTTCAGAGCATCAACCAAAGCAAGGATGCCTGTCCCAGTGATAAAATTGGATTCTATATTTAGACTTTTCAGTGTCTTGTTTACTTTTAGCATATCTGCAAAAGCCTGAAAAGAAAAACAGCAGTTTTGTTTCTATTTGCCTTAAGAAATATTACATTTCAGAATTGACCTTTCCACCATTGTCACCTCAAAATAGTGTGAAAATAGTTGGATACAGAATGAATATGTTAAATAAAGTATAGTAAGGCATTCACGGAAAATTCAAAACAGTGCAAGGCTACAGCTTTTCAAACATGAAACTTTACTTTGTTTATATTTTAGCATGTTTATTTATTCTGCATTATTTTTTAATACTTTTTATCAACCCAGTATTAAAATAGAATATGAAATTTTCCCCAAGAAAACCTCACCATTGCAACAGGGTCGTTGCTTCGAGTAGCTGCCAGGCTGAATTTTTTCACGTGGTTATTGGTTTCCAGAGCCTTTGCAAGCTCTTTAAGAGTTGGAATTGGGATGTTCTGTGTAAGGTAAAAAAAAAGCTCTAGTGTAATTGCTTGAATTTAATAGATTCCATGATAGTCACATAGTGAGCGAGTGAGTGACCTAGTTCTGTCAAAATGGTACTAAGTCAAAACTGTGTTGGACAGCAAAGTATCTCAAATTGTAAATGAATCAACTTTCTGAGCAGGTCCCTAATTTTAATTTGGATTACACACATTTAATAATATAACTTGTATCCCATCTTTCTCTAAAATAGTATTAAGACAACTAACAAAATATTTCAAATAAAACAAGATAATTGGTTAGGCAAATAAATTAGGACCAATCTAAAGCTAATAAAAGACAAACACATTTTATCTAACTAGATAAAGTAAAGAAGCTTTAAAAAAGGAAGAAACACAAGCAACACTTCCACAATAGAGAGCACATACATGGTTGTTTCGATCTCACTCAAAAATGTGATGTTTATAAGGCTGATCATTGGTCTTTTAAAGGGAATTTTTTAAGGGAATGCAATTGCAATTCATCCTCTGAAGTATCATTACCCTGGTGACTTTCATGTTTGTAAAGAATGCAAATATATAGTCTTTTAAAGTTTCAATTTGAATACTGACATGAACTTTAACATCTGCTTCATAACATCTTTGATGGATAAAGCCCATCTCAACATATTTTACAAGTTAAGACTGGGACAATAAAACAATTGACTTTGACTTTGATAGAAGTACCTTTATGTTGTTCAGATTGACTTCTTGAAGGGTGGGATCATTTGCCTTAATTCTTTGCAAACAGGCTTCAACATTTGTTGGGTTAGGTGGTTCTTCAAAAACAGGCTTGACCTTTTCACCTTTAACAACATCTGGGGGGAAAAAAACACTGATGCCACCCTTCCATCCATATACCATTAATGCGAAATTTTGTTTAGAAATACTATTTCCAGTAAAGTGACATGCATTCTAGGCCACTAATCATAATCTGATGGATTATTTTATAACACCTTTTGGCTTTCTTGTTTCTACAAAGTTATCTTTGTCCCTTCTCTCCTTGTTTTAAACTTTTATCCACTTCTAACAATTGACTGCGATGTCAGGCTGCCTAACAGGCATGGCTATAAATTTTGATTTTGCAAACACTTTATCCCTTATTCAAATTTTGTTTACTCAACAGAAGGCTTTCAGACAAGGATGTCAAGTTCTCTTCCTTTTTCTTGCAGATAACTAGGCATAAACATTCATACATTTTCATACATCATGATAATTAAAAATATGGTTTTGGCTTCGCTGATTATGTAAACGTAGCCAATTTTGATTTGTTCAATAAACCATGATTAAACCAGGGCATAGGTTTAATTATATATATATAATTAAAACAGCTAGTGAAGAATCTATTTTTCACTATGTTTAACTTTTCATAGCCAGCTATGTTTTCATGTATATAACTCAGTTCGTAGAAACTCCTAAAATAGATTCTTCACTAGCTGTTTTAATTATATATATAAAAAAGTACTACTGCCTAAGGTGGCAAATATTATTTTTGGAACAAAAGTGCCTGACAGAGCAAATTCCTAATTACCTCATTCACGATGGGAATGCAGGAGACCTGCCATGTTGACCAATTGCTAATTGGATCTTTGCAACAATTATCATAATCATCACAGTGGGAAAAAGATTAGCAGCATAAGTAGTTTGATGGTTGCAGAACATTGTTCTCTTGCTTGGCGTAATGGGGTTCAGGGGAACGTCTCTACTTACTTTTCACAATTCCTTTGCCATCTTGACCGGTGGTTCCTTCATCAAACTTAGGGTTGTTGACCAAGTTATGAACTCCGAGGACAGCTAGAAGTACCAGAAATACCAGCAATAAGATGGCTTAAAAAGGCATGGCCTTCATCTAGAATCTCCTGCTTTTCCCTTAGAATTCCTCCATGTTACCCATCAGTAGCTAATATAACAAGAGGAGCATAATCAGGTGGTTTGTTTTTTTTCATTTAGGGTGATTTATTTAAATTATTTTATACTGCTGTTTAGGAAAATTTGCCTCTTCAAAGAAGCTTACCAGGTAACATTTTACATAATTGAAAATGCAAAATGTAATCCAATAAAACCTGGGATGTAACCGCAAAAATTAAAAATCCGGTTTTAAAAATGGAAATGGGGTTATCATTTATATGAAAGCAGATGGGAATGTTGAGTTTAAACTACAGCAGTTTAATTGATTGAGATAAAAACTATAGCAGATAAAACTATATCAGAAAAAGTGATGAGTTCAGTACCTGTTCAACTGAGCCATATGATATACTAATGGTAAAGGTTTCCCTGTCAATCATGTCTGAATCTAGGGCACAGTGCTCATCTCCGTTTCTTGGCCAAAGAAGCCACCTTTGCCCGAAGACAATTTCCATGGTCATGTGGCCAGCATGATTATATGCCAAAGGTGCGCAAAACGCTGTTATCTTCCTGCTGAAGTGGTACCTCTTTATCTACCTGCATTGTCATGCTTTCAAACTGCTAGCTGGGCAGAGCTGGGCCAAGGAACAGGACCTCACCCCATTGCACAGAGCTCAGGTCTTGAACCCGGGCTGACAGCTCTCCAGCGCTCTTTAACTGCTGAGCCATCACACTCCTTCATGATATATTAGCAGCATTCTAATAGCTATTTCATCCACAATGCATTTTGGAAAAGGTGTGAAGACTTTACCCATCGTGTGCATATATTTCAATAAGTATGGATGTCAGAAATCTGTACTGGCTGGCACTCATATATAATACGTATACTCTTATATAATAGCCCTGAGCAAATATTTGCATGTGGTTAACAGTTCTCTTGTGTTGGAAAATATACTTGTGCACAATGCTTTGAGTTCTGTTCAAACCTCCCTGTATACCTGACTGGCTCTTTAGATCCTTGAATATTCAGCATATCTGAATGTTGAAATCTTTGACTATCCAACATAATCAACACTGCCATTAAACCCAGTTCTAGAGTTCCTGTTGTTTTGTTTCTCAATCAAAGGAGTGCTGTTAATGCATTTGTAGGGGAGTGTTCCTATACACATCCGTTTCCCCAAACCTACCCATATCTGTGTGCTGTTGACAACAAAAAAACATGAACAATAAGATCCATGGCTTGGAGTGGTAACGAGTTTGGAGTGACTGAAAGGCTGACCCTGCTGTGAAGCAAACCAACAAATAAACTTGCCACAAACCTGCTAGATCATAGAGCTCAGTATCAGAGGCGCTGGCCAGGGCTTCTTCTAATTCTGGATCCAGAGTCACCTTCTTTTCTGTGTGGGTCTCTATTGGTCTCTCCTTAGGCACAAATGCTTTTCCTTCAAGACAGAAATTAACTGATTCAGTTGAAGAGCATGATGGTTGCAAGCTTAGAGGAGTTCACACTAAGTATCTACCGTACTGAGAATGAGTTTTTCAGAGGAAGAACATTTATGGATTATAGGCAAACCAGGGAAATGACCAAAATTCAGTGTGTGAATGAATACCAACTATCGTATACTCTAGGATTTAGTCCTAAATGGGGTTATTGGGGTCAAGTCCTATTCAGCAAAGCCTGTAATTTAAAATGAAACTACAGGCCTCCTACTGGACAGTCATCTAGCCTGTTCACATAGTAAAAGCCAACAAAAGCAAACATTTAACTGCTGGTATTATTTTTAGGAAAATGATTCATAATTTCCAAATTTAAAAGCTGGCAATAAGGTAATAATTTTCAAAGGAATGCTCTTGACGGTCTCGTGCGTTTATCTTTCCTGACTCAATCCCATCCTGCATACTGATGGATAAAATGACATATCTTCATTGCTCAGCCACAGGGTTCTCCTGTTTTCATTATTTTATACATGATATTGTTATCCTCACATTCTTCTGAAGAACCTAGGCCAAGTGCATGTCCGATAGACTGGGTTAAGAGACTGGCTACCCCAAGACAATCCAGATAGCTTTATAGTTCTATGTTGGCTCTCCACTTATTTTCTTTTCACAAAAGAAAAAAAATAATATTATAACCACATACCGTGTTTCCCCGAAAATAAGACCCTGTTTTATATTTTTTTGAACCCTGAAATAAGTGCTTGGCCTTATTGCCATGCGCTCAAAAGCCCTATTGGGCTTATTATCAGGGGATATCTTATTTTGGGGGAAACAGAGTACCATCTACTACTACTAGAAAATATCTTATAGCCATGTTTAACCACAGATAGATAGCTTATTAAGTTCAGTTTTTGCTCACAATCTGCTGAAATTCTGTCATTGGAAAATCTTTCCTCTGACTTTTGTAGCATCTGGTTCACTTAAAAGTTCTCCTGGTCTCAAAGATTGATGTAGCCATTCAGGAAATTTTACAGAGTGTCCCAGACTGCCTGCTTGGATAGAAGAGACACAAATGTTCAAGAGCATTATGTCGTTTTAGTTAAATAATCAGAAATGTATTTGTGTTGATGCACAGAGAGCTATTTTATTGATTGAGTTTGTTTGTGGGTCATTCACTACTGAAGGTTTTTGGTAGATAACTTTGACAGTTTATAAATATATAAAATAATGATCATATTCATTGATTCATTCACTACAAAAATGTAAACACCATGTGCCTGTGAACCCCAGCTGCAATTAGAATACTCTTCTCCCATGAAAGTAGAAAGGATTTCATTAAAATCTAAGCAGGATAGAGTCACTTGAATCTCTTGACAGGAAGGAGTTAAAAAGAGCAGAGGACTACTGAAGGTTGCTGATAGGTCCAAAATTGTCCAAAACAGTCAGATTAAGCAAAAGCTTCCTGATCAGAGGTGACAGGAATGTTCATTTAAAGAAACATTGATTACTGACTGGATGCAATCTCCTGCCAATTCATGGGAGGCCTTAAACAACCGTGAAGATCCCATCTACTGTCTTGGGACTTACTAACATAAAATAATTCCACTCCATGAGACAAGATCCCAGTCATCTCTGTGGGTGCTGTTCACCAGGAATCCAGTTCCTCCTCATGTTTATGAGTGGTTTTGTCCGCCAAATGCTGCAAGAATTTTCCAGTGTTTCTTCAAATGGTCTTTATGAATATTCTTCTATTGAAGTGACAGAGTCGCCTTAAAAAAGCCAAAGGCTAGCATTAAGCCAGTGCCATAACTAGCAAAATGCTTTCTTTTGCTGCTTGAATCACTTCTGTATATACACCAATGTAAGCTCATATTTGCACAGATCAGACTGAAGATGGATCTTCCTCCAGGGACATTCAATGCATTTCTACTACTCAATTTTCCTAAACTGTTCAGTAACCAGTGAGCTGCAATGAATGTGCGAATAAGAGATCACTCTCCAGTACAATCCAGTCCAACACTCTGCAGACCCCTTTATTCCAGAAGATGACTAGAATTTCATCTGAACAGCCCACCAAATCCTTGAGAAAAGACGTCTGAAAATCCACAAGATCCATAAAACAGCTGTAGCAGACTGATTTAATAGGTGCTCCTCTGTTGCAGTGGGGAGTCACACTACAAAATTCCATAGCATAGTGTGAGATCTCTCATGTGTCAGTGCCATGATTGCCATAGCAGCCATGAATTCCAGAGCCACCCCAGATCTGTTGAAGAAAGTTAGGTTCCCATTACTATATCTGGAAAAACTCCATCATCACTACAATCAAGTTAAGCAACGACAGTAATGTATGCAAGGAGCAAACCAAATTGGGCTCTCTAGCCCAGCCGAATTTATTCAAATATCTGTAGTGTAGCACATCTTAAATCTCAGATTACAACTCCCTACCTGCTGCTTGTCCAGGAACTACATCAATTGCAAATGTCAAAAACCAGGTGAACAGATTTCAAACAGTGAAACATGTCATCCTTTTGCACTCAGGTTTCAGTAATAGAATGTACCGTAAAAGGATATGTTAATTGCTCAAAATCAGCCATAACGCTGTATCTCTGAATAGTATACTGTCTTCAGCTGAAAATACATGTTGAACTTGCAAGTAGATTGAAATTTCATTCCTCTCAGTTAAATTATTTATAGTTTCAATCCAAATAAAAGTAAATCAGAATATTTAAGCAAAGCTTTATTACAATAAGTGTGGAAGTAGTAGTTGTCATTTCTGAAGTGATACACTACCTTTGAAGTCTAGTCCTGTATATGGATGAAAACTTTCATGCGTCTCTCAGATGAAAGTTGTGTAAGAAGTATTTTATAACTCTAGTGCAGTCTTAACTGTGGTTATATGGGAGATTATAATTTCAAAAAATGCATTTTGACCTTTATACACTGCAATGCTAGTGCTCAAATTTTAATGCTCTGACACTCAGTGGCAACCTGTTTTGCTATAGAATAGAATAGAATAGAATAGAATAGAATAGAATAGAATAACAGTTGGAAGGGACCTTGGAGGTCTTCTAGTCCAACTCCCTGCTGAGGCAGAAAACCCTACACCACTTCAGACAAATGGTTACCTAATCTCTTCTTAAAAACTTCTGGTGTTGGAGCATTTACAGCTTCTGGAGGCAAGTTGTTCCACTGATTAATTGTTCTAACTGTTAGGAAATCGTAATTTTTATAAAACAGATTACAAGTGAATTATATATCCAATTTTTCATATTTTTTGCAAACTTTATGTAAGGATTTACTAAAATGAGAAATGTTTTTCAAGGGTTCCTCCAAGATAAAAAGGTTGAGAAATTCTGCTCTGGGGAATAAATGCAATGTAGTGTTTTCATTTATGTATCTATTTATATTTATAGTCATACACAAAAATAAGATTATTAGCAGATTAACTTAACTTGAAGTTCAAGATTATAACTACATTTTACTTTCTTAGATGCTTCCTTTGAACACCAATATTCGACTAGCATATTCCAATGGAAAAGATGATGAACAGAATTTCATTCAGAATCTCAGCTTGTTTCTCTGTACCTTTTTAAAAGAGCACGGTCAACTTATAGAAAAACGTTTAAATCTAAGAGAGACGTTAATGGAAGTAAGCTCCTTTTTATTTTTATTCACACCTATGTCAAATTGAAAATGTAGAGTTAAGTTTACTTTATTGACATTGCACCTCATACAACAAAATTAAATGCCATATTCAGTGTATATTATAACTATAAAAATAAAACACAAACACACATCCTTCACATTCTATACAATTGAACTAAAAACCCAATATTGCATTGGTATTGCACTATGCAGTAGAATTCAATATAGTTACTGCCCTGGGATAGAAGCTGTTTTTCAGCCTATTTGTAATTGTTTTTATTATCCTGTACCATCTGCCAGATGGTAAAAGTTCAAAAAAAGAATGCCCAGGATGAGTTGGATCTTTAAGAATACCAAGATTTGGTTTGATGACAAGATGTAAAATTTCTATTCCATTTTAGTTTATCTCTCTATCTCATAAGTTTGATTAAAGGGATATTGAGAGCTGGGAGTCAAACATAATAGTAATCCAACTGTGAGAGGAAACCTGATAAATCAATGCCTCAAGTATTCTGTCAACTTGGCAATTGTTCCAATCCAGATATTTATCTTCTACCCGATCAGTGCAGATATCGTAACTGTGCATAACTTTTTCTTTCTTTTTTTAAAATCTGGCTGTCACTTTTTTCTTTTTTAAAAACTATTTTTATCTCTAAGTGTCTCAGAGGTCATGGTAAAGTAATACAGATGAACAGAGTTAAGGTTTTTGATTGATTGGTGATTTGGAAGTGGGGATTGGGCTATCCTAAAGATGATATGTTTAGCTTCATAATATAAGAACTTAGCAGTTTGCAGGAAAAGAACATTGCACAAAAGCCATTTTGCTTTCAAAGCAAAATCTGGGACTGCACATTGGAAGTGTTAGGGCTATATGCAGATAGTGGCATTGATTATGCTTGCAGATGCTTCTTGTGGGGCTCAGATAAGGGAGACATAACTCCTGATCATATCTCATTTATATTGTTTTGATACTATCAGTCATGGAATCCTGTTCGATCATCCCTGGGCATAGGAGGCACTGTAACCTTATCTCCCAGGACAATTGTGATGATGTTGTAGAGATGGTAGTTAAGCCTTATTTTGTGCACTTCCTCAGGAATTAGCATTTTCCCTCCTTTTTATAATTTCCATATAAGACTTTAGACGAAATAATATTAATATGGGGCCAGATATCAATATACAGATGTTACCAGTTGGCCTCTGGTGAACTAGGTGATACTGTGGTGAAACTGTCCCATTGCCATGACCTGAAAATGAGCCTTAGTCTGACATAAGCCCTACAAACCCCAAAAAATAGTGAAGGGGGGTGGGAGTGGCCCACTCAGGAGGTGGCAAGCGCATGTGGGTTGACTGTGTCTGGCAGCAGCTTGCAATGCCCAGATGAGTTGATTACTTATCCAAGCAGAAGTGGAGGGAGGCACTTGATTTGGATGGCTGTGCAGGCCGCAGGAAAGCCGAGAGTCGGGCTGAAGGGGCGGCTGGCCGTGGGGAGACTTGTCTTCACACAATGTCACCGTCAACAGGGAGAGGCAGAGGCGCGGAGGAAGGCAGGCAATCCAGATGCGCTGCATGAGCTACAGGAAAGCCAAGAGTCGTTGGGCAGACGGTCATGGAAGGCTCGTCTTTGTGTCTCTCAGCTTGCCTGCAGCACGTTGGGATCGCCTGTCTTCTGCCCTGCAGCTCTGCCTCGGCATCAGCTGCCAGTGATGCCATGCGAAGCCCAGCCCATCGACTCGACTTTCCCACGGGGTGTCCGGATTGTCTGCTTCTCCTTTGCCTCTGTATATCTGCTGCTTGGACAGGGAATCAAGTCAACCTGCGCTGCACGAGCGTTGCAGCTCTAGTGTGTGCCAACCAAGGAACCGATAGGCTGCAGTTGCTGCTGGATACTGTCAGTCCCCACACGCTTGCCGCCTCATGTGCACATACCAGGAGCGGGGTGTCCAGCTGGAGTGATCACCCTGAAATTGTGTTTCCCTGAAAATTAGCCCTTGTGCTTATTTTGGAACCCAAATAAAACCGGGTATTTTCTGGGAAACACTGTAGGTGGCTATTGGATTATAGATGGGAAGAAACTAACACTGACAAAAGCAAATTATTTTGGATTCAAGCATTTTATATTTCTGGAGATTCACTAGGAAATGCACTTTCCTATACAATTTTTGTACATAATTTGGAAGTCCTCATGCTACCTTTACTCAACAAGCAACTGAAACCATAGCTTGAAGAATGTTTGCGTAGATGTATCTGGTGCATAATCAGGTTATCCTCCTCTCACTTGAACTACTCTACATGGAGTTCCACCTGGAAATAAGAGCTTAGACCAAAATGCAGTGGCACAAATTTATTTAATGTATTTATATATCACATTTACATCCCGCATAACTATGCATTCAGTTATATGCATAGTCTCAATTCTGGTTACATGTTGGTTTCTGGTTACAGTTCGAGATATTGGCTATTATTTGTAAAGCTCTGCATGACTTGGGGCCTAGAAACTTACAGGACTGCCATTCTCCAATTAAGTGATGTCATATTATGGTACTTCATAGACGAATCTGCTTTGTGGCTGCTCTGCACCTGGATAATAGCATTCTTCACAAAATTTGTATTGATCTTGTAGTAGATTGATTTGTGGACACTTCAAATATTGTCTTAATTTTGGTTGATTGTGGAGTTGTTTTGTTTCCCCAGCATGCTTCCATATTTCTTTTATTACTTTTTCCCTTGTTCGTTGTTTTAAATTGCATTCATTTAATGTTGTACATTACCTAGAGGCCCTTCTATGATTAGGCAGCTTATAAATAACTTGGTTGAATGGATGAATGAAACTTCCTGCCCTGATTTATGAACAATTTCTTTTTTTGTTGTTGTAGTGATCAGTGTGGATAAACCATTTGCTCCTTTTTTGGATGGATGGATGGAAGTTTCTGAAAATGTAAATATAGAGAGATTAGAGCAGAAACTGCCTTTTTATTCACTTGCCTCATCTATGGTGAATTGCAATTTCATGCAATAACTTAAATGAAAAAATGAAAAATATTAAATGCAGGAATTCTATGAGATTTTAATGTACTTGATTTCAGCAATTTTTTTATTTTCTTTTTCCAGAGGGTTTTAGATACAATTTCAGAGCTACTACTTCATAACTACTTCATTTTAGGGATATTTTGAAATAATCTTTCAGCAATTTCTAAACCTTTTATTAATTAAGCTCCAAAATAAATTTATATTAGGCTCTCCATTACATGTTGCTGGTATCTGAAGTAGAAGAAACTGAAATCTTCAAGATTTGTCTGGAATATTGGAATCATCTGGCTGCTGAATTATATAGAGAGAGTCCATTTTCAACATCAGCTTCTCCATTGCTATCAGGAACTCAGCATTTTGATGTTCCTCCCCGGAGACAACTTTATTTGCCTGTGCTGTCTAAGGTAATTGTAATCTCATTTATTTATACTTTCTACAAGTATGGAAGAGTTTACTGCAGTACCCTGCTATGACTTAGTAGCTGTGAGTTCCTGGAGATACATGTTGCAAGTGTGATAGTCACAGGTATACAGCCACCCACTGGTAAATGTTAAGGATTCCAGCTGTATGAGTTTTGTGCCACAGCAAATGAGGTTTTTGGTTGCTTTCCGTAGGAATAACTTCTATCATTTTAAATGTACATCAAGTTTGTAATTTGCTTTTCAAGTCTTGTATATTGTACTACAATAAGCAACAATAAATTCTCAATCATTAGATAACCTCTGCTTCACCTGGCCTATCAGTTAAATAGTGATGCGAAAAATCTGATTTACATACTATGTTTTTTAAATATATAATATATAGGTGCGATTATTGATGGTTAGCCGCATGGCAAAACCAGAAGAAGTACTTGTTGTAGAAAATGATCAAGGAGAAGTTGTTCGAGAATTTATGAAAGATACAGACTCTATCAACCTGTACAAGAACATGAGAGAAACACTAGGTAAATTATATTTATATGATTATTACCTTTAATTCTGCTTTGTTAAGAAAAAAAGTCCCCAAAACTAAAATATGAACATTTATACTATTACAATTGATAGAAAGGTATAAATTGTTTTTCCGTTGACAGCCACAAGCAAAGCCAGAGTATAGGTTATATCATTTTCATAAGCAAATTTATTTTAGCCTTGATTCTGTAGATTGAGTTTTTTGTTGCAGATAATTTTTATTAAGGTAATTGGTTATAGTTTGCATTGGTCTCCCTCAATTCTGAAAAAAACTAGCAAATTTTACAATTCACTCTAGCACTTCATTAAATGTTAGTGGAGAATGATATTCTGAATTTCTGGTAATATCAATTTACTTAAATTATTTCTTCCAGTTTATCTTACCCATCTGGATTATGCAGATACTGAACGAATAATGACAGAGAAGCTTCACAATCAAGTAAATGGTACTGAATGGTCATGGAAAAATCTCAATACCCTGTGTTGGGCTATAGGTTCAATAAGTGGAGCAATGCATGAAGAAGATGAGAAGAGGTTTCTTGTAACAGTAATAAAGGTATAGTAATGTATACAGTATTTAGTAGCTTCTCAGGAAACTATCTTTTGTAAAAAGAAAATTAACCTTGTAAGACAGTTTTGTAAATACTATATGTCAGGAACATTGAACTTCTAATAAGGCTTAAATCCTGAAAAGGTGCTGTTTTCATGGAAGTCAAACATCAGTATTACAACTTCACTGGCAAACAGCATTTTGAATGCCTTCAAGTCCAAATACACCCTCTCATTTAGTCACTACATTTAGTTTCTTAAATTGGAAGCGAGACACAAGCTGCTTGAAAGTGCATATTCTCTATTAAACTTTTCAAGATGGACTGGTTCACTTGATGGGAACAAAACTGGGAGTCATTTTGATGGCTGCTCTTCAGTCTTTGGATGTTTTGTTAGGCTTGCTGTTTCTGCTATTCTAGGAAGCAAGAACATTTTTATTCAAGCATCTGTGTATGCTAAAGCTGTATATTTATTAGGTTCAGTTGAATTTGTTTATTGCGGTGTTTTATTGGTGTGTTTTCACTGGTATACTTTTTATTATGTCTGAAATTTTCAGTTAGTTAATTGGTATATTAATGAAATTTTCATTATGATGGACTTCTATTACTAGTTACTCAGGAGAGGATTTGTCTTACTATATATTCTTCATTAGTTCTACATTAACTGGATCGGGGTATCAAGAAAATGTCCTCATGTTTTGCGTAATTACAGCATTTATTACAAGACAAATTCATGGGGGGTTTTTACAAGCATTTGATTTCACTTATTTTACCTTATTTTTTATTTTTTTCTGCAGTGCTCTAAATTTTTTATCATAAATAAAAATGGAACTTTTTATGAACCTTGTGTTTCTGTAGGATCTTCTTGGACTCTGTGAGCAAAAAAGAGGAAAAGATAATAAAGCTATTATTGCATCAAATATAATGTACATAGTAGGACAATATCCAAGATTTTTGAGAGCCCACTGGAAATTTCTGAAGACTGTTGTCAACAAGCTATTTGAATTTATGCATGGTAACGTATCTGGAATTTAATTTGAATTGTGCAATAATAATGTTAAAACCAGTCACAGTTACTGCTTTTCTATTAAATATAATAGATGGGTATATAAACAATTGGGAAATAGCTTCACAAAACATTCTTATATCGGCAACTGTTTCTAATTTTTTTCTTTAGAAACTCATGATGGGGTCCAGGACATGGCTTGTGATACTTTTATTAAAATAGCACAAAAATGTCGAAGGCACTTCGTTCAAGTTCAAGTTGGAGAAGTAATGCCATTCATTGATGAGATCCTGAACAATATTAACACAATTATTTGTGATCTTCAGCCACAGCAGGTAATACCAAGTTATAATATTACAAAAATATCTAAAATAAGGGAATGTGCAAACACATGGGCATCAATAAGGCAGGGTTTTTTTAAAATCTAGAATATACTTTTTGGATCTATTCTTTACTGAACAGTAAATTGCATCAATAGAAATCTAAAGATTTTAAAACAAAAAATAAATGTAATATTTGAAACTTAAAGCTTAACGGGTTTAGTGAAATTGCTATTGACTTCCAAACATATTCAATTTCATATTTTAGCATACTTTTTCTTCAATTAGGTGCATACGTTTTATGAAGCAGTTGGATATATGATTGGTGCTCAGACTGACCAGACAGTACAAGAGCATTTGATAGAGAAATATATGTTACTCCCTAATCAAGTATGGGACAGCATAATTCAACAAGCTACAAAAGTAAGAGTTCATAATATGTATACTCTTTGCAGGCATGATTATAATTTCAGAAAATGTTGATTTCTTGTGAAGATTAAGTTGGGTAGGATTTGTTTTGCTTTCAAGAAAAATTTGGTGAACAGCAAGTATTTTATGGGAATTGTTTTATTATTGCATATTATGCACACACACACAAACTATTCCGTGCATTAAATAATTAATATTGTGTGGTTCATCTCTGTATTAAAATACATATGTTACAAAAAAAATTGTCTCTATACAAAATGAAATTGAACTCTTGCATTCAAGATTATTTATTTACCTATTTGTCATATTTAAATGGCCAACTGTCTCACAAACAAGTTACTCTGAATGATGTACATCAAAGCTAAAAAACATATATGCAAACAAGTATTATTATTACTAAAATTTTACAATTATAAAAAGTAAAAAAATAAAAAATACTAGGTGAAAAGCAATATTACACAATATTTCACCTGTCCCCTGGGATCCCAAGCCAGATGACACAACCAGGTCTTGGGGGATGTCTGGAAATTTAAAAGGGATATAAAGCTAGCCTCACTCTGGAGAGAATAATATTCTATAATGCAGGGGCCACAGCAGAAAAGGCTCACTGCCTAGGACTAGATGAGTAAAGCTTCCTAGCTAATGGGGCCTGCAGCATGCCCCCTCTGCTGGATCTGGTAGGACAGGCAGAAGTAATTGGGGTAATTTGCTCCCATGATGCATAAGGCTTTAAAGGTCAAAAACTGCATCTTGAATTGTTCCTAGAAACATACTAACTTTTATATACTATTAAGATGAAGGGCTGCTTTGCTTGCTAAATGTACAAATTTCTGTTTAACAGAATGTTGATATTCTTAAAGACTCTGAAACAGTTAAGCAGTTGGGGAGTATCCTGAAAACTAATGTGAGGGCATGTAAAGCTGTTGGACATCCCTTTGTGATTCAGCTTGGAAGAATCTACTTAGATATGCTGAATGTGTATAAGTGCCTAAGTGAAAACATTTCTGCGGCTATTCAAGCAAATGGTAAGAATGACTGCTTTAATTACAATAATATTTTACATCTTCTTACTTAGTTATTTATCATGTCAAACAAATGAACTAGACTTTGTAATGTAGAAGAGGAATCTAAAACAAATCACAGGATGATTGAGTAAAGGTAATAAGAGCAAGTTTAAAAGTGGATTGTATTGTGAGTATGGTCTGCTTAATTTGTGATGGGTGAATAAGCTTTATTGACATGAATATGATCCCGCCAGATGAATTGTTGCAGAACCTAAATAGCTTCATATATTGTAAAGATAAATGCTAAATATAAAATCATATTTTGAAAAGAAAAAACAAACTTCCAGGAAAC
>JANHFK010000823.1:65275-77440 GCA_036250565.1 Sibynophis collaris
TACTAATTTACATTGTTTACCATGCTGTAGTGCTTTAAGAACACTACTTAAAAAGCAAAATAAACTTGGTTTACATTTATTTTCCTTTTGTGGCTCTGTATTCTTTCATTGGAATGCTCTAATCATTGTGAAGTTTAGAGTAGGAGAAAATTTCAATGTTGATCTGGAAAAACTGTAGAAACAATCATCTTGACTGATGGGATCTATAGCATGGGATGGAACAACTCCACTGACCCTGACCCTGACCCTGCCATCTGGATGTGGGACAAGTGGCCCCAGCCAACTGGATGTGCGGATAACTCAGTGCCGCGAGATAACAAAGCAGGAAAGGGTAACATTCTGCATCAATTTATTATATGTAAACATATCTTGGGGCTTGCAAGATGTATGATTTTATATACATATTGAAAACAATTTTAAAAGATAAAGAGTTTTTAAATTTGTAATGGAGTTTAATTAATTATGGAACTTCAATAAAGTACATGCTGCTCTAATCTTCAGAAAGAGCAGGAATCACTCAGCAGTGCTACTCTGCAGTGATTACCTGCTGATCAGGTAAATAAATCACATAAATCAGGTAAATAAATCACAGACATAAACATACACTCTTGAAGGGAAGGCCAGCCAGTTATATGATTACAGGCAGAGCTGTGCAGATATATAATTCCTTTCCTGAAAAGCTTTTAAAGGGTATCACTTTTCACAGTCTTTTTGAAATAGATGCAAATCCACCCTGATTTGGCACCTCTGAAAATGCAACATGTCAAGGGCCAAAAAAGGGAAAGATGCCTTCCTACAGATGTATCACAAGCCATTCCCATGCTTCTACTAGCTCTGCCCAAATTATTTTTTGCTTTGTGGTGTCCAGGACTGGTCTCTTAAGATCATCACATACACACAGACAGATCCACTTTTCTCTTGGTAAGGAGACACTGTGTTAATCAGAAGCTTGGGCTGAGCAACATTTTTGTTCAAGGAGGCAGAATTGCAGAAAAGGCAGTCAAAAATAAGCGCTCCCAAGAAGGCAGGCACAGAATTTGGCTTTCAGTATTGATTATTGATACTTACATGCTGACTTCTGAAGAAAGGCTCTGGTTGCGCTCTTTTCACTTTAAGGTTGGAGGACCCCATATCTGGATTTGTTCTCTTTTGAGTAGATTTACAATTCAAACTCTAAATCCAAACAATACAAGTGAACAGCTGCTTGCTATTGCTGGCATATAACATTCTATGAAGTTTCAGACAAAGCACTAATTTATGTAGTTATTTATATGCATTTTTAATCCCTCATGTTCCATTACTAAAAATTATACCAAAGAGAGGATCTGTTTCATTTTAAAAATGAAAATAAACTATAATTAAACCTCATTACAATTTTAAAAACTACCTTTTAAAATCATTTTCAATATGTATCTAAAATTGCAAGTGCTGAGATATTTTTATGTATAATAAATTGCTGCAGATATTATACCTTCCCCTCTTCATTGTCCAGCTGCAATGAGTTGTCCCTGTGTCTATTTGGCCAGGGCTACTGGTCCTGCATCCAGACGGAATGGGCAACCCATCTGCACCGAGTGGTCCTAACATGCCGCCTCTACTGGCATAGTTGGGGTGGACCCGTCCCATTTCTCTCCCATTTTGCCTGGTTGGTCAGCAGGCCGCTCCTATCTGAAGGAATTATATAGGGAAGAGGACTTTCAGTCAATACTAAAGCATAAAGCCTCCATCTAGTCTAATGTACTGTTTATTTTTTATCCTTCAAAAGAAATGCCTATTTCCTAGATAAGAATGTAGAATGAAAAGATTTTTCATCCATATTACTACTAATAAAACAGTAGCATTTTACTAGTTGTCTCACAATTTTTCAGATTGGTCCTATTAATATTTTCTGGATCAAAGGAACTGAGAACATGTAGTATTTTAAGTATTTTCTTTGAGACCATAAATCTACACGTCCAAAGAGGAAAAGTCGGAGGAGCTAGATTTCTCTTGCCTGTCCTTATTCACCTGACAATCTCAAAAATGGAAGAACTGATCTGGGCTATCATTTCAGCCTGTAGTGAGGACTTACATGGTTGACATCTTCAAGAGATAGGTATTTACACAGTTAAAGCTGGCATGTTATAGAGAAAATGAGATCTTACTTGCCATGCTTTCTATATGGCCAGTTTTTATTGTATAGGTAAAATTCCCACTTGAATCCTGAAAATATATGTCCAAATTGAGTTCCTTCTTGTAGTTTATTTATCCAGGAGGATCCTGGAACATGTAAGATAAAGGAAAGCTTATCTGGACCATTTTCAATCAGATTTCAAACCTGTATACAGTGCCAAAATGGCATTGATCCTACTTTTGGATGATGTCTGGTAGTGACATGAAGGTGGTGCATCCATCCTAACTCTTTATTTCAATGGTTTTGATTCCATCATTTGTTCATGGTATACTTCTGGCCAGTTCTGGGTATTAAGAGTGGGAGATGCAGTTCTGCACTGGTTCTCTTCCTTTCTTTGGGGTTGATTCCAATTATTGTTGGGTAGGAGGGGGTCTAGTGCACAGCCTCTTCTATGTGGGGTCTTTCTGGGCTCAACATTCTTTCCCAATCCTATTTGACATCTACCTGCAGCGTATAGGTGAGGTCATCCACAGCAGAGGATAAACTTATCAGTATACTGATGATTACCAGCTGTACATCTGTGCCCTTTGCCAACCTAGTGATGCCTCCATTGAAGGTATACTTGAGAGAAGTGTGCTACAACTTGTTCTTCCCAAATTACACTTTCAACGTGCTGCTTTTTACTCTCAAATACCAAGTTATACGAAAAGTAAAAATGTCCAATCTTCCAAGTCAAGCTTGGAAATTCTATTGACTTCAAGGACACACATAGCTTTTCAACAATAGTTCTTATTTTATTGTTGCTTGCTTGCTTGCTTTTATTTTCTTTTAACTCTCCAGTTTGTCTACAGTCCTGATATTTCCTGGACCTGGACTAATTAGTCTTCAACTTCCAAGTCAAGATGAGATCATCCAGACAATGCTACTTGCTGAGAGTAAACTAGGTACACACCATAGTTGGATGTCTCCTGTTGCCATTAATACTGAATACTCACCCTGAGAGTTTTTTCTGATTCAGTGTGATGGTAGCAACCTAAATAAATTCTATTTTGACAGGTAACTGAGTCAAATATAAATCAAGCAAATCACAAAATCTGTTTATGCCATTTAGTCTTCCCCAAGTTGGCTCCAAAACAGGAAAAAAGGCTAAGGACAACATACCTCAATCGCAACAAGGGACAGAATTAGACTGAAATCTTCCATTATCAAGCTGAAAGCATAGCTTTTAATTACACAAGTCTTGCCTTTCCTATGTAATGCAAAGAAGTTAATTAATTTTAGATGTTTTCATTACATTAGATCAGAAGAAACCTCCATGGTATGTACCCAGCATTTCAATCTAAATGGAAGATAATACATCATCAAATTAGAATACTGTCAACTCTTCTCTGTATTAATTACTAATACTGGATTGTAATAGTAAAGTACTATAGCAGTTATAATTTCAAGTCAAAATATTTTTCCCCACAATCTACAAAATAGATGAAAGATGAGAGTTAATAACACATGCTTAGGGCAACTGAAATTAGTACAGTGAGAACCAAAGAAACCTGTATTTTGCCTTCCCCATATCCAATGTGTTTCAGATGTTAAACTTCAACTGACATCATTCTCAACACCCAACTAACCAGCATCACCACTGTTGGTTCAATGCATTCAAAGAGTGCTAATCTGAGTAAATACCAGTATTTGTAAAAATTGCAGTTACAGTACCTTAACAGATCAATTGTTTTCAATCACTTAATAGATTAATGGTCTGATACAGTAGACAGGTGATCCTCAACACTGGTAATTGGAACCAAAATTTCCATGCTAAATGACATCATAAAATGGGATGTTGCAGCAATTATCAATGTTGCTATTGTTAAGAGAATCACTGCTGGTCATTAACTTAAGACATTGCATGGTCACTATTTTTAACAACCTGCTGGCTTCTCAATTGACTTTGCTTATAGGAACCTGGAAAAGAAGGTTGCAAATGGCAATTATGTGATCATGGGACACAGCAACCAACATAAGTACAAGGGCCAGTTATATCTATCATGATCAGTTTAAACAGTTGCTGACTGAATGGTCATTAAGCAGGGACCACCTGCATTTAACAGCCGTATCTAAGTATTGCAGTTACAAAAAACAAACATTGAAATATATTGAATATAGCCATGGTGGTGCAGTGGTTAGAATGCAGTACCGCAGGCTAACTCACTGTTTGCTCCAGGAGTTCAATTCTGAAAGGCTCAAGGTTGACTCAGCCTTTCATCCTTCTGAGGTTGGTAAAATGAAGACCCAGATTGTTGGGGGCACTATATTGACTCTGTAAACCACTTAGAAACGGTTGTAAAGCACTATGAAGCTGTACATAAGTCTATGTGCTATTGCTAAGTGCTATTTATACATTGGTTTATCATTTATTCTGTTGAAGGTTATATTAGTGGAATCCAAAAAACAGCAATTAATTTAAAAGGTGGCTAAATGACTAGACAGGGCATTCATATATAGTTTCACTTCAAGTGCCACAGGCCCTGTCCTGGGCAGGTATGCTTATTAATGATCTAAACACATTTATAACATGTTTATTAATGATCTGAATTAATGAGTTGATGTGATCATTCTTACACCAGCAAATTATATAAAAATAAAAGGACTGGGCAACAATTTTACTAGACAGATTTTAAAAGCTCTACGCATGCTTGAATAGTAGGACAATATTAACAAGGTGACATTTAGTGGGGAAAAATAATGTTCTGCACATGAAGATGAAAACAAAAATGAAAAACAAAAATATAAAATGGAGGACTGTCTTGGCAGTAGTACATGTGAAAAGGACCTGGGTGTTCCAGTATATCAAAAGAGGAACATAAGCTAACAATATGATGCAGCTGTTAGAAAGGCAAATGTTATTTTGGAATGTATTAATAGATGCATGGAGTTCAGATCATAAGAAGCAATTGTGCCACTCTACTACTCTATAGCAGGCCCCATTTAGAATATTCTTTCCAGTTCTAGGCATTGCAGTGACAAACTGGAGCAGGTTTAGAAGAGAAGGGCTATCAAAATAGTGTGCAAGTACTGAAAACCAAGTCTTATGATGACTAGTTAAAGGAACTGAATATGTTTAGCCTTCTATATGATAGAAAAATACTAAGTATTTAAAGGATTGTCTCATAGAAGAGGAAATTGAGTTGATTTCTAGGGCATGGATGACAGGACCAAGACCAGAACTACCGTAATTCACTGAAATGTAGGGAAGTAAATTCAGGTTAAGAACTGTCAGAGAGCCAATTTGTTGTATTGATTAAGGCATCAGGTTAGAAACTGGGAAGCCATGAGTTCTAGTCCTGTCTTAGGTATGAAACCAGTTGGGTGACTTTGAGCCAGTCTCTCTCAGCCCTAGAAAGGAAGCAATGGCAATTGGCAAAACACTTTTGAAATTTTGTCAACAAATCTGCAACACTTTGTCCAGGCAGTTGCCAGGAATTAATGCTGATTAGAAGGCACTAACAAGAAAAAAAAGATGTTAACCAGTGGAATAGCTTACTACATAAAGTAATATGTTTGAAGACTTAACTTGAAGTCTTCAAGCTGTGACTGGCCCATACAAAATGTGGTAGCAAATCCTGCACTGAACAGAGTATTAAATCTATGTTCTATGACTCTGGTGGTGAACCCATGACAAAATTATAATTACTTAAAACAAGTGGAAAGATGGCGCATTCTGATTTCTACATTTTATATTACTCAAGTTTTCAAAAACACCAGGTTCAGCATTAAGTAGTTTACATTAAAGTAATATCTAGATTTTTGATATAGTACAAATAACTAGCAAAGCAAAATTACTAGCAAAGGTAAGAGAATCTACTCTGTCAAGTAGCCAATTACTATTGGGAAACTTGTCACAAAATGTTTAAAATGTTTAAAACAGGGGTGTCAAACTCCCCGCCCATGGGCCAGATGCGTCACGTGCTGGCCATAGCCACGCCCAGTTTAGCAAAGGGGGAAAAAGTCCCAATACATCAGGTGATGACATGAGTTTGACACCCCTGGTTTTAAAAGGTTGATATAATTCTATTTTCTTGGGTAGGTCTTTGATTGAGGATGGGTTTGTACAGCTGTTCTTATATGCAGCTTCTTTCCTTAAGCAACTGAAGATTACTCTTTGGTACATGAGGGAAAAATATCTTCAATCTGTATCTTCATTTCCTCTCTGTGTTACATGAAAGAAATAAAGTGCAAGTGGAAGCATCTCGACAATGATTGAATAGCGGAACATAACCCAGTAGAGTACAAGCCTTTTTTTATTGTCTCCTGCATTTTTTAAACTTTTAAAATGTACTCGTGAATCCAACAGAGTTGCAAAAATCTCATTTGGATATGATTAAAACACATGGCCCTAACTAGGAACAAAACTGCTATCCTTTTGAAGGCAAAACTTATATGTGCTTCAACTGAACATAAATATCCAAAGTTAACTCTGAATGTCTAACTTTTTCAAGCCAAGATTGAGTTCTTTGGGCCATTCTGCCCTATATATATCTAAGAATACATTTCACAATAATGTGCACACACTCACATTTGCGAACTGGTAGGGAAGGTAAGTAAATCCCACCTCTGTGTCCAGGCTATAGTTGATATCCGCCTGGGGCATTCTGTCAATCGCCTCATTATTGATGGAAGATGGGGGGTTCAGTACGGATTGGAAGTGCTCAGCCCAACACTGTAGAATCACTGTAGAATCTTCTCAATAATGAGAGTTCCACCATCTGAGTCCAGTAGAGGGAAGCTCCCTGAGGGCTGAGGTCCTTACAAGGATCTAAGAGCTTCAAGACTAGCTGAACTTTAGTAATAATTGCCCAGTTCTTTGCCTATGTCTAATATTGTTCTTTAACCAGAGGAAAGACAGTTTTCAGTCAAACTAATCTGAATAAAAGGTAAGCAAAGGGCCTTCATTCTTGTTCCTGGTGATTTCTGCCTCTTTCTGGAATTTCTGGGGAACATAAGGCATAATTACAAGCACAAGATACTATTGAATTAGAAGCCTTGAATAAGGCTGTTGAATCAGTGTAGCTTACCTCAGTATATAGATCTTGGCAAATCAACCATCTGTATTGTCATCACCTCACTATCTTTCTCCTTTACTATTTTTTCTTCTTCTCTCAATAGGCTCATGTTGTTTTTCATTATCTTTAAAGAAATCCTTCTGATTTTTCAGAAACATTGTATTTATTTACATGAGCTTACAGGAGGGGGTAAGTGGAAGTAGATAGAGTTGTCACTTTCCTCCTAGGCAGATTTGTATCTTACATTTTTGGAAAATCTCTTACTCCAAACTCAAGAGATAAGAGGATGATGATAGCCTATTCTATGACTTAAATGTCATGCCTGCTAGTTTACTGTATCTTGCAATGGACTCAAAAGATGAATGGAAGAAAGCGATCTTCTTTTCTATTATAGATGGCTTGTCTGTCCCCCCCTCAATCTAGAGGTTTTTTTTCAATTCTAAAAAGAGGGCCTCAGGGTTTATTGAAGCTAAATTATTCCTGTTTTATTTTGCTTTATTTTCCTTCATTGTTTTCCCATAACAGATTTTAAACTAAGTTATTTGGGGGCAGAGTTTCATTAAGAAAGAAGTTAAGATAAGCAATACTAGTGACAAGTATCCTTCCCTCATCTCAGATTTTATTATTACCCAATCCCCTGGAATACAGGCTGACTGAATGATAAATTGCACACTTTTGTAAATGGTTAATAGTCAAATGTTAATAGTTAATAGTTCAATTTCACAGTTGACTTCTTTTAAAAACACTTATCTAAGAGCCATGTGTCTCTAGTAACTTGTTGCTGTTTTATCAATCTTTAGAAGTTCACCCTTTGTCTTCTCTGTTCACACAGTCCTTCGTTTTGTTTTTTTGTAAAGGATTTTTTAAAAAATGGTAGATAACTGATTTGGAAGGCAACAAGGCAAAAGAAGACACTATGAAAAAAAATCTGAATTTAGTTTCTGATTTATTTCTAATATCTGATTTATTTCTAATATCTATACTTTTCTCTGGGGCAAAGTGCAGCAATTACACAAAATCTTTTTTGTGTGTGTGCCTTCAAGTCAGTTTGATTCCTGATGACTGCTGGATTGGTCCTTGCAATTTTCTTGGTAACCTTCCTGGGGCTGAGAGAGTGTGACTGGTCCAAAGTTACCCAGCTAACTTGTGTCTAAGGAAGAATTAGAATTACTAGAGTCCTGCAATTTCTGGCTTGGTATACCACACTGGCGCTGCTGCACCATACTGGTGCTTATACAAAATCTAAAAATTTTAAAAAGATGGAAAATTATGCAAAAAGAAATACTGGAATTAGTAAGTTTTTTTTTAAAGAAAGAAAATAAATGTATAGTTTTCTTAGATCAACTGCTCTTTTACAATTTGCAATAAACAATTGATTAACTTCCATTTCTTTGAATTTCTCTTTTCCTTCAAAAGGTTTCATGGTTTTGATAAAAATAATTAGCTTAGAGGAAGTTTAGTCCATTATGTTTTATAGAATAGCTTCAACTAAGGGAGGTTGGTGGACTTCCTTAAATGAATTACTTATGTAATAATTACTTTTTTATTTCTTCTATTTCGATTAAAATATCTAAATTTAAACTAAGTAAACTATCTAGGTGACTTTGGGTCAATCACTCACTCCCAATCCTAAGAAAAAAAGCAATGACAACCCATTTCCAAAAATATTTGCCAGGCAGTTGCCAGAAGTCAAAACTGTCTCACAGGTGTATTCCGACACACATATTAAAATTAAAGTTATGGAGGTAGAGGCATTACTTTTAATTCAGTCTTTATATTTATGGGTAAATATGAGGAATATTCATAGTGATCTTAGAGATCTGTTGGTTGGGGACATGAATATATACCATATATGCTTATATAAATGAATTGCAACAAATGTTAAATAGATTATATGATATAATGAGCATTTGAAAATTAATATGTTAAAATTTATTATAATTGTGTTTGGTAAGAAAAAATGGAGTGAATTCTTGCAAATTGCACACCAATGGTAAAAGCTAGAGCAAATAGCTCTATTTGTAGAGTGCAGCTTGGTAGAAAATATGCTAAAGATAGGGAAAGTAATGGAGAAACTATAAGATGCAAACCCTTATACAGAGGTAGTGAGTAATATGTAATCTGTTGCAAGGACCTGAATAGTTGTCAAAAGAATGAAAACAGCTATGTACTATACTATACTTCCCAATGTCAGGGTTCCAGAAACACTCCTCTGAACAAACGGACCCCAAAACGATCATGCTTCAAAGTTCCATTTTATTAGGGAAGAGATACTGGCATATCTGGGGAAACCCGAATCTGAAAGCTTTGAAGTTTTCCCCAGTAAATCAAAATCCCAAATCCAGCCCCCCTCTCATCCACAGTCACCTAAACCAATCACCTTCCATTCCAGCTCTACCCATCTCTAAACCCTCCTCCTGCACATCAATCGCTGTCCTGGCCTTGACCGGCTGGAGAGACTGCTACTATCTCTAACTACATTCCACTCCCCTATTCTTTCCCATGTGAATAGAAATCAAAAGTAAAAAACAAAACAGGTGGCAGCAAGGAAGCTTCCATTTTAATATGGCTTCCAGAGCTGACACCCTAAATCTAAGCTTAAATGGACTCACTGAATTATCACAATCAAAGCACCCTCATTAAGGGTTCCAATTCAGTTTGGAAGCAAGGTCTACCTTATTCTGGGGCCCCAGTACTATTCAACAATGAGTTGGACCAAGGAAATACTTAACAAGATTGCAAATTACACATATCTAAGAGAAGTAATAGTAATACTTTACAGCAGGGGTGTCAAATTCACGTCATCACGGCGGAGTCACGTGACTTTGTTTCCTTTCACTAAACTGGGCATGGATATGGCCAATGCATGACCCATCCGGCCTGCGGGCCAGGAGTTTGACAGCCCTGGTTTAGAGAAAAGAGAGAACATTCAAAAAGATCTATACAGGCTGGAGCTGAGGTGAAAAGAATAGAAGGGAAATTAAAAGAGAGAAATTAAAAGATTTCCATCTAGGTAGGCAAAAGGCACAGGTATAGAAAGGGGGAGACTTGGCTTGGCAGTAGTTTTTGTGAAAAAGAGCTGGGTGATCTTGTCAAGCACATTAAACATGAGCCACAAGCTACTAAAAAAACAATGCTATCTCCAGATACATTAACAGGAGAACTGAGTTTAGATCACAAAAAATGATTATTCTACTTGACTCTGCCCTGTTCAGAAAACATTTGGAATACTGTATCCAATTTGGGGAAGCACAATTCAAAAAAAAATGTCAGACTGCAGCAAGTTCAGATAAGGATTACCAGGAAGACTATGAGGAATTGTTCAAGGAACCGGGTAATTTGGTCAGAAGAGATAGTTAAAGGAGATATAATAACATTCTTCAAATATCAGATGGATTCTTACATAGAAGAGAAACTAGAGTTACTTTCTAGTCCTAGATTAGAACCAATGGTTAAAACTACATGGAAATATATTCAAGCTAGGTATCAGGAGGAAATTTTTGATAATACAAGCTGTCAGCCAAAGGAACAAACTGCCATATGAAGCAGTGAATTCTCTTCACTGGAGATCTTCAATTTGAAGCTGGGTGCTTTAAGAATCCTGCACTAAGCATGAAGATGGAGTAGATGACCCTCTAATCAGTGGTAGGATTCAAATAATTTAACAACTGGTTCTCTGCCCTATTGACTGGCTGGATAGGCTTGGCTGGATGGTCATGTGACTGAGTGGATGTAGCCAATTCGACGTCACTCGTTACACCCAGGCCCGCCTCCTGGTGACTCACCTCAAAGGCCTCAACAAGGTACAATTTCCTTCTCTATTTATTTATTACTACTGAACATCCAAAACGGCCTGAAAAAGGCCCGAAAACAGCCTGAAAACAGCCCCAAAACAACCCAAAAACAGTCTGAAAAATGGGCGGGAGTGGGACCAGCCAGTGGTGGGATTAGTTGGTTTGCCGAACTGGGCAGAAATTTAACAACCGGTTTGCCTGAACAGGTCCGAACCGGCTGAATCCAACTTCTGCCTCTAATATTTTTTTCAATTATATTATTCTACAATTGAATACAAAGAAATATGTTGAGGTGGGTTGATGAAAATGGGTCGGTTGAGAATGAATGAGGATTAGAATAGAAATATATGAAGGAGGGTCTGAGAAAGCTATGGGGGAATGGTTGAATGAAAGATGAGTTATATCAAGAACAGAGGTGAGAAGTTAAAGAAAAAAGAGTATTCAGTAATATGTGGGCATGTTACAAGCAAAGATGGCTTTCAAAGATAAATCAAAGATAAAGATAAATCTATAAAAAAGTATAATAAACAGATGTAAACTAGATGTGTCATTTTGTTCATGCCTTATTTATTACTATTTAAGAGTATTACTATTCATAAATAAGTTTTTAAAATTATTATAAATGTATTATTAGATACTATTAAATTTATAATGCTATGCATCTCAAATACGTGACTCTGGACAGCTAACAAGGATAAAAACATGATAAAAACATGATAAACAAACAAATGACATATGCAGCAGCCAAGACAAAAGATTACCAACACAAGAATTAAAACAACTATGATATGGCCTTAGCCACACACCTGGTGTCCCAAGTTTAGTAACAAAACCAGGTCGTCAAGGCCTTGAGAAAGACTACCAAAGCCAGGGCAAGTCTGCTCTCCACCATAATGATGTTGCAGAGGGCATGTGCACAACACAGAAGACTGTTCCCCTGGCTTCTGTCTGATGGTGCTCCCTAATGGACAGGAACCACAGTATGCCTTTTCTGTCAGATCCTGACCAAACAGATAATCAGGGAGAGATGGTCCTACAGGTAATCTGATCACAATACAGATTGTCTATTTTCTGGTTGGCAAACAGCCATTTGGTTCATTAAATGGCAATGGTAGTAATACCAGAGCAATACCAGAGCCTTGGTAGTACAGTGGTCTAAACACCCTGTTATTAACACCAGCTGCCTGCAATTACTGCAGGT
>JANHFK010000823.1:172515-183271 GCA_036250565.1 Sibynophis collaris
GTATGGCAGTTTTAGAAGGATTTCTGATAATACAACAAAGTCTAAGTGTACATGTGGACTTTGAAATTTAGTCTGCATACCAAAATAGATTCCCAAACATTTCTTTAGGTGCATTTTTACTTGAATAAGGGGCCCCATTACACATTACAAATAGTTTATGTCTAATTTAATTTAATTTAAAAACCTGAACTTCTGTCCCAGTAATGTTTTGCCATTCAACAAGAGGAGCTGCTACCTGAAGAATGAGGCCAAAGGCAATTTCGTATATGGAAATGCTGCCTCAATTTGGATTGTTGCAAGTGGAATACCTTAGAAATTATACTAGAGTCTTCTATGTAGTTTTAACAGTTTTTTTGTGCTGTTTCTGAAAAAAAAAAAATAATAATCTTGGGCTGCACAAATTGAAGTATAGTGCCAAGACCAAAGGAAGTCATAATTCTTCTCTATCTTGCCTTGGCCATGTTCTTTTATAAAGGATATTGAAAAACTGAAATTATGTAAAAGAATGCAGTCAAGATGATAAAGGGTTTAAAAAACTTAAGAAATGGTTGGAGGTGTGTGTAGGCTGCAAGAACACAGGATAGGTGTCTTCAAATATCTGAAAAGCCATCATAAAGAAGACAATGTGATATTTTTCAGAGTTATTTCTGAAGGCAATATAAAAACTAATGTGTTACAATTAAATGGAAATCAATTATCTTTGGCCATCAGGAGAAATATTCTAATAAGACCTGTTCCACAAAGAAACTGACTGTTAAAATGAGACTCTGTATGGCTGTTTGTCAAGAATGCTACAATAATAAATTCCTGCATTGAGCAAAGGGCTAAACAAGTGTATATTGAAAGGCTTTTCTAATCTTTTAAGATTCTATGATTAAATGATTTAAGATGTAGTCTGTATAAAATAGTATTAATTGTGTAACATGAAGGCAAAATATCACTAATTCAATGATGAACTTTTCAACCAAATAATCCATGATTACTGTGTTTCTAAAGCTTTGTGAAAGCAAATATTTCTGTGATCCCAAAGTAACCTTAAAGCTTATGACTTTACAGATGTTTCAGCGTTTGTGCATTCATGTGATTCAGCGGCTAAGGCCAGTCCATGCTCATCTCTACCTACAGCCAGGACTAGAAGACTGGTACATTTTCTTAAAACAATTCCATCTATTTCAAATATTTATTTCGTAACACTAATTTTACCATATGTCAGTATTATACAAGTATATTGGGGAACATTTACCAGATAACATTTTATGTTACACTGTGATCAGAAAATAAACAGCAGTACAATAAATTATAAACAATTTCTCTTGGAGGATTATGGCATGCCTTTTCAATATTACTATAGTTTTCAGTTCATGTAACTAACAAGAATTTATTCATGCAGGTATAACCACAGCATGTACTGTATAGTAAAGTAAGCACTGTTAACCATTTCACATGCTATCCTAAATATAGTGCACTTTGCATAATGTAGGAGGTTGGAACAATTTTTCAGATTGATTTTGGATCATTTTGCCTTCAGTGACTTCAATATACACTGATGAACAATGAAATGTATTTTCAGTTCAGATGACATGGATGGTCCTGTGGAAGATATTGGTAGTCGCTCATGTGTGACTCGTTTTGTGAAGACTCTGTTGTCAATTATGGAACATGGTGTTAAACCTCACAGTAAACATCTCACAGAATACTTTGCCTTTCTTTATGAATTTGCCAAAATGGGAGAAGAGGAGGTGAGTGATTTTACATGAATTCTGCTGTTACATTTATTATTAGTTTGAGTGCCATTAACATTTTTGTTATTTAATCTTTGCATTTTTATGTTTATTACAAAAATCAATTTAGAGATGAAGGCAGAATATAAACAGTTGTTATATTTTATATTCAATTATTTCCAGAGCCAGTTTTTGCTTTCTCTGCAAGCAATTTCAACAATGGTTCATTTCTATATGGGAACTAAAGGCCCTGAAAATGTAAGTCTGGAGTAATCTTTTATAGCCTAATTTCTCATTGGCACTTTGGTGGACCCAGTCTTTCAAGGAGATATTTCATAACTACTCTCACCTTTACTCTGCAAAAAATTGTCTTTAACAAATTTATCATGATCTTCACTCCACTTCTAAGTTTTTCCAAACAGATTATCTCCATAGTATTATCCATAGTAGATCTTTATTCTACATTTGAGATAATTTATTGCAGTTCTAAAGCTTATCATGGTTAAACACTCATAAAGAGAGAGAGAAAAAGGGGAGAAGGGTAATGTTATGTGTCCTTGTTTTTTTAGTAAAATAAGTCCTTTTGAAGATTTGTAGTATGAGAGAGAGATGGAGATGATGATGTTGATTTGCTTTTTTTGTCAGCCCCAAGTTGAGGTACTATCAGAAGAAGAAGGAGAAGAGGAGGAGGAGGAAGAAGACATTCTTTCTTTAGCAGAAGAAAAATATAGGCCTGCTGCACTTGAAAAGATGATTGCTCTGATAGCTCTTCTGGTAGAACAGTCTCGATCGGAGAGGTGAGGAATATATTCACATAGCAATAGCACTTAGACTTATATACTGCTTCATAGCGCTTTTACCGCCCTCTCTAAGCGGTTTACAGAGCCAGCATATTGCCCCCAACGATCTGGGTCCTTATTTTACCGACCTTGGAGGGATGGAAGGCTGAGTCAACCTTGAGCCGGTGAGATTTGAACTGCCGAACTGCAGCTAACAGCCCTGGATTTAATGGATTTTATTAAAAGTTTTATAAAGAACACCAAAAGCTAACACAAAGCAATAAAGAGTAAAAGGAACAAGAAAACCTGCAAAAACTTATTTTGATTGTTAACACTTTTTATATTATTTGACAGCATAAGCCAATCGAGAAAATTTACAATCAGACGCTTTTACATATATGATATATACTTGCCTATAAGCCAAGAATTTCAGGTGCCAAAATATATCCAAAATTAGGTTCAGCTTATTCATGAAAACATATATCAATACTTCTTACAAGTACCTATATATCCTTTATTCACTCATAGATAAACTGATGGGCTTATTCACAGGTGGCACAATTTTCATAGTATTTTGGTGTAAAATTTGAGGGTTGGTTCGACCGTGGATTGGCTTATACATGACTTTATATGTATATGTCTACTTTCCTTTGAGATATTGAGATAATATCACATTGGACATCTCTTAACATTTTTCCTTTATTAGGTTTATTTATACTGATGAAAAAGTAGAATACAGTCTCAAAGTGGTAAATATTATTTGACAGTGCATCCCTGAACCAGTGCAAAATCAGAGTGTTTAGTAATTGTATACATGCTAAGTAGGCAGGGCCTCAGATTACTAGCATGTCTTATGTTTCATATGCAAAAGATCTCACAATTCCTGCCATCTCCAAGCAAAATGGTGAAAGACTTCTATCAAAAATCTCAGAGAACTAGTCATTATTAACTAAGGAAGCAAAAATCTTACCCATTAATTGTGCCATCTGGCCATCCCCAGAATCAGTTTTTTCCATCAGATGGCCAAGGCACCTAGAAAAGCTATTTGTTCATTAGAAGATGTTATAAAGGGGCACAATATCACCCAATTCACAGAAGTGATTCTGAGGAGTGTTCTGGGAAAAAAGTCCTAAGCTATACAAAATAGACACAATGGTTTACTATATATTATCAAGTATTCTTCCTCATTTATAACAATATCTGAACTATCAGTAGAATTGATATTCATCAGTCAATATTCTAAATTAAGGTTGTCAGCCATATATAAAACATTCAAAGGGCAAAAACAGTTGGTTGATTGATTGTAACCCACATTTTGCATATTTTTGCCATTAAAATCAATTCACATTGATTCCCCCCCCCCCCCTCCGATTTTGGGTCCAGAACTGTGAAAAGAAAAGTCCTCTTTCTTTGTTCCCTGTTCCTACTAACATTTGTCAGGTGGCTGATTTATTAAAAATGTGGTTTTACATGGACTACTCAAAAAAAATTTATTTTTTTTTTTTTTTACTAATTGGTTTTATTTAATCACATTTCTAGACCGCCCTTCTCCTTTGCAGGACTCAGGGTTGATTAATGAAATAAATTTGTCCATTCTTTATATGTGTTTTAGGCATTTGACCTTATCCCAAAATGATATGGCAGCATTAACTGGAGGCAAGGTAATAACTGGACATGAAAAACAACAAGAGTTTTAAAATATGTTCTTTTAAAATATCTGCTACAGTAACATATTGAATTTGTTCCAGGGTTTTCCTTTCTTATTCCAACATATTCGAGATGGAATCAATATTAGGCAGACCTGCAATCTTATTTTCAGTCTTTGTCGATATAACAACAGACTTGCAGAACATGTAAGTTACTAGCTGTTATTAGTTATACCACTCTGAGAGGCTAACTGGAATACATTCATTAGAGTTGCATATGATGAAAAGTTTTCTTCCTCTCTTACAGATCGTATCCATGCTTTTCACATCTATAGCCAAGTTGACTCCTGAGGTATGGTCTAAAAGCACAGTATTTTGCTATCATATATTGTTTGATGGTCATATTCAACATTCTTAAAGAAGTTATTTGTCCCCAATATAATAATCCTGTAGTGAAATATGATCCTGCATTGTGGGAAATATGCTCCCACTGTGCTATCCCTGCACTTTCCTTTGGCACAATACACATCAGGTGTGGGTTCTACTTATCTTCGCTACGGGATCGCAATGGGAGTGCACGCGTGGCGCTTCTATGCACGCACAGAAGCTTCTGCGCATGCATAGAGCGTCCGTGATGATGTCCGGGCGGGTAGGTGGAGCCTCCCACCACCGTTATTACCGGTTCTAAGAACTGGATAGAACCGGTAGCTGATGCCTTTACACTGAGCCAATTATTCTTTTACTGGACTAAGAAATCAGATACAGTAAGCATCATGCCTTGGCACCTCACTGTTAATTCAGTGTATGGCTCTGGCCAAATAGAAAGAGGTACAAACATTAAGGTTATACTCCATTTAGTCTTAGTAGTCATGAGAGATACTAGTTCAGCAATCTTTAAATTCCACCTTATTTCTTTTCCTAGTCAGAATTAAGGTCTGGTATTCAACTCACTTCTTCTCTTATTCTAAATATTAAGTACTTTTGCTTGCCTCTACTTATCTTGATTTATAATGTCTCTTAAAATTGAAAACTTTTCAATTCTTTATCATTAGTATTTCTGTTTGAGTCTTTGATTCTTTACTAGCTTTCTACATGTTTCCTCATGATTCGTAGCACACTCCAACTACTAAAGAGATTCTCTGTGCAAGGACTAATGCCATGGTTTTTCTTGTACAGCAGAAATTGAAATTCTTTCACATGCTATACAAACACACTTTTGCTGTCCAACACTGCAACATAGATTTCTCTGTGTTTTCCTCATGGCAGTGTAATAATATTTTTATTTCTGTTTTAGGTTTTTTCCCCCAAAATGAGATTGTCCCCTGGCTAAAGGATGCCTGGTGGATTACCAGTTCTGACCTGTCAAAAATTAAGAAATTAGCATTTCTCAAAGTACTAAAATACATGGAGCTATATGGAGAGATGGAGCAGTGCTGTTTCTGACAAGAAGGCATGCCCACAAATAAAAGCAGGCTCTACCTTTCTTGAAACAATGAGAGAAAATTGTTAAATGTTTTCAGGTTTCTTTGTGTTTCTGCTTAACTAATCTCTTCTAATAAGTCTATGTTCCATAATTCCCATTGTTTAATTTAGTTAGCAGTGATGGGAGGCTTTATCAGTTAGTTTTTCACCAAGCTAAGAGCAGATTATTTTATAAATGTGGCATAGATTCATTGCCATCTTCTTATTCTTTTTCTTCCTCCTTTCATGACCAAAAGAGAAGGGAGAAAATTCCAGAATAGAAACACTTTAATTCCATTTCTACCCTTGATTAAGATATTGTGTATGTCTAAGCATTGTATTCTTCACAACAGTAGCTTGGTAATCTCACATTTTCCATATAATTGGGTTGTGGAGTTTGTGGGTTTTTGGTCTGTTTGGACTATAGCAGCGGTTTCTAATCTAGGCCCAACTTCATGGCCATCTACTCTTTTTGGTAGAATAGTCTTTTTGAAACAAAAGGCAAATGTTAGGCCAATCCCCTTAATCCAAAAGAAAGGTAACACAGAACTAGATGTTACTATTATTTCTTCGGAATCAGCAGGAGTGAGCAATTATCGAAGAAAGTTTTTATAGAGAGCTTCAGTCAAGATCTTGTGAGAAGCTCCACACGATGAGGTGAACTCCCATTACTTGCCCCAGCTCCTGTCCACTTAGCAGTTCAAAAGCATGCAAATGAAGAAGATTAATAGGTATCACTTCACTGGGAAGCGTTCCATACCCGGCCACATGACCTTGGAAATTGTCTTTGGCCAACGCTGGCTCCTTGGCCAAGAAACAGAGATGAGCACTGTGCCCTAGATTCAGACACAACTGACAGGGAAACCTTTACCTTTTTGTCCTCTGTATGAAGCCCTGTAGATCCATAGCCAGTCAGAGTGGATACTGGCCAGAATCAACAAATATATTGTTACAAGAAAATGTTCAGAGGCCAGAGTTTTATTACATTAAGAAATAGAATCAGGTTGTGAGCAGCTTTTTTTTTTCTATATAAAAAATGGTTGCCTTGAAGTGGATTCAGTCTTTAGGATCTACCATACTCTTCTCTGATCTTCCTTTCCTTATAAGCACTTTTTGGCTTTTTCATCAAAGTGTCAGGTCAAAATTATCTGTTGCCTGTAATTATCTTCAGTATACACAGACATAACATCAACTAAAAAGATAAAAATTACAAACAGGTTTCATTGGTATATATGTATATTTAGAATATGTGTATAAATGGGCATAAGTACCATATTTTTCAGACTATTAAACGCACTCCCCTTCCCCCCCTAAAAAAGTGGATGGAGATGTCTGTGCGTCTTATACAGCGAATATTACAGTGGAGAGGCAGGGGGGTTGGTGTGGCGCCGATCAGCTGTTCTAGGTGGTGGGGGTTGCTACCACCTATCGCTGCCGCCCGTTCGCAGTGAATGGCGGCAAACAGGTTGCTGTGGCGGCAAATGGGCGGCGGCAAATGCCGTTCGCAGTGAATGGCGGCAAACAGGTTGCTGTGGCGGCAAATGGGCCACAACAACGGCAAATGGGCAGCAACAAATGGGCTGTGGAGAACGTACCCTGCCGGTGGCGAACAGACCATGGAGGCTGTTTCCTCCTCTAAAACTAATGTACATCTTATAGTCTGGAGCATTTTATAGTCCAAAAAATATGGTAAATCATTGAATAAAATTAGTTACAATTTGCAATGTTTTTAAAAAAACCATTACAGATTCCTTATATGATATATATAAGTTTTTTTCTTGTTGTTTTCAATTTCAGGCAGCCAATCCTTTTTTCAAGTTGCTAACTATGCTTATGGAATTTGCTGGTGGACCTCCAGGAATGCCACCATTTGCATCATACATTCTCCAAAGGATATGGGAGGTAAAGGATGCCTATATTAAATACACTCAAAGATTTGTTATATCTCTATAATATTGAGAGAAAATAATCAGTATAATGTCTATGCTGTAAAGATTATTAGACTTAATTTTCACACTCCTAGACTGTGGAAATAAGAGTTATTGTCTGACAGAGAATATAGTACCTTTTGCAGCCTTTTTGCCACAATTAATTAAATAAAACTAGTAAAACAGCACACCCCAACCTTTCTGGCTCCACGGACCAGTAGCGGGGGGATAGGGTTTTGGTTTTTTTTTTGCAGTTTTCCTTTAACAATCAACATATTTTGTTGGCAGTGTAAATTATCATTGGACAATCACATCATTTCCTTGTGAGAGTCTTCTACTTTTACATCTTTATCTTTAAATATTCCCATCAACTTCTTATAATTCTTTGTCCTTATTTCTAACATTTCTTCATAAAACTTTATTATCTCCTGCTGAGTCATTTTGTAACAAGTTAATATACCTCTGAAATCCCAATATCTAAAGACTTCAGAAGAAATCAATTCTTAATAAAGTTTGATCAATCCTAAGATTATTCCTCCAAGTCCCCTAACTTTCTACTATTTAAATACTATAAATTTGTGTTTTTCAGTCTATATTTTCCAATTCCCACCTTCCCAATTATCCAAATTTTAAAGTCTTATCTATCCTTTCTTCTTCTGTTATTTTTCTTATTTTGCTTCATAAAATGATCTGTCATGTGATGTTGATGGTCCAAGTCCAACATAGCCCACCAGATTTCTTCAAATCTTTTAAATCCGCTTTTCACTATGCAGTTCCAATAAAAGTTTTAATGTTTAGTGTTTCTGCTTTGCTTTATAAATCTTCAAAAAACTCAATAGCTATTTCCCAGCATCCAAATTACCTGTTCAGATAAGGTCAAGGTCAAGTAGCTTCCAGATGTTTACTTTTTCTCATCACTATCCTTTAAATTCTGTATGTTGCAATAATCTTCTTCCTCCAGTAGATGCCTCCCCTGCTCCCTATTCCACCCTTCAACAAAGTTTAAAAGTCAAAAATAACTGATTGTCATCCAGTCAGTGGGTTAGAGATCGGATTTAGAAAAGCAGTATGTCCCAATAGTCACTTTTCACAATGTATTTGGCTTTTCCAAGCTTTCTATATTTTAAATCATCCTTTAGTTTTTCCTTTGATTGTCAGTCTAATCTTTAATCTTCCTCTTTAGTTTTAGTCTTGAATCTTTCTCCATAAATCCAATCGCAGCTTGTTAAAATTTGGAGCTCATTTTTGAAACTTTTAACTTAAGTTAAATCTCTAAAATAGAAGTTGGAAATTTTTTCACCCAGTTTCACTGCTCTGTCCACACACCACTCCAGCAGAAGATCTTAGTGTCCTGGTTGTCCCAGCTTATGACTGACCAAAAATGGCCGTCTTCCTGCTGCTGTTCAGGAGAGCTTTTTTTGGATCAGCAAAGAAATTGCAAATTCCTCGTGATCAACAAAGCGCCTCTCCTTTCTTCACCTCCCCTCCAGGGAGGCTTAACCCCGTAGGGCCTCCCAGCAAGTAGTTGCCAGTTGCATTTCACAGGGCCCGGCAGTACTTCGCTATTTTCCAGCCATTCTCACCGCAACGTCAACCGGAAGTCGTGGGGGATAGTATTGTGTACATTCCCCTTCTGCTTTGTGGCCCAGTTCCCTACCAGTTCTCAGACCGAGGGTTGGGACCCCTGTAGTAAAAGATTCAGCCTGCCTGTTTACTAGCTAAGCTGTTGATATATAGAGTGCTATCCAATAGTCTTGTTTTTGTTTTATGTTTCATGATGTTTGTCCATTTTCCCAATATTTGTAGGTGATTGAGTACAACCCATCTCAATGTCTGGATTGGCTAGCAGTGCAGACACCACGAAATAAGCTTGCCCACAGTTGGGTCCTGCAAAATATGGAGAACTGGGTAGAACGCTTTCTTTTGGCTCATAACTATCCTAGAGTGAGAACCTGTAAGTTGCTAAGCAGAAAATAATTGGTTTCTTCTTACTTTCCAATAAATAAGTTCATTATTTATGTGTGAAAATGTGGACATTTTATTTTATTTATTTCCTCATATTATGATAAACAACATTTAGAAGAAAATGAGTGAAATATTTCCAAATATTCATTTCAATATTCAGTATTACCTGCAACAATTTAGAAGAAAGGAACTGAAATCTTAGCATTGCTTGTTTTTATGATCTCTCTATCAATAACCATATTTTTCTTTTTAAGTTGTGTCATATGGTTTTTGTGAACAATTTTTTAAATGTTTTTATGAACAAATTTTAAAGAAACAAATTTTATTTAAAAGTGAAAGTGCGCAGCCAAAAAGTCTAGCTGCTTTATTTACCTGTGTATTTATTCTTTTGCAGCTGCAGCCTATCTTCTGGTCTCTCTTATTCCAAGCAATTCATTCCGACAAATGTTCCGATCTACCCGCTCACTCCATATCCCTACTCGAGATCTTCCCCTTAGTCCAGATACTACAGTTGTTCTTCATCAAGTTTATAATGTGTTGCTTGGACTGCTCTCAAGAGCTAAGCTTTATGTTGATGCTGCTGTGCATGGAACTACAAAACTGGTACCCTACTTCAGTTTTATGACTTACTGCTTGATCTCCAAAACAGAAAAACTAATGTTTTCTACTTATTTCATGGATTTGTGGAACCTCTTTCAGCCTAAACTTTCTGAGCCTGCAATTGCTACCAACCATAATAAGCAGGCTCTGCTCTCTTTCTGGTATAATGTCTCCGTTGACTGCCCTGAGAACGTGCGCCTTATTGTGCAGAATCCAGTGGTGACCAAGAACATTGCCTTCAATTACATCCTAGCAGATCATGATGACCAGGATGTGGTGCTTTTTAACCGTGGGATGCTACCTGCCTACTATGGCATTCTGCGGCTATGCTGTGAGCAATCCCCCGCATTTACCAGACAGTTGGCTTCTCATCAAAATATCCAGTGGGCATTTAAGAATCTCACACCACATGCCAGCCAATATCCTGGGGTAAGTCAGATTCATACAGAATGAAAGTCTGAAAGAGGTTTTTCAGAGAATAAAGCTGTATCTCTTTGTCAGATCCAAAGAAGTCAGTTGATAATAGTGAAAATATATTCGGCTCTAATTTAAACTCAGAAAATTCTCAGAAGATTCTCAGTCCCAGTGTCTGGAATCCATACGGATCTGGATGGGTAGCAACGGGCTCCAACTCAACCCCTCCAAGACTGAGTGGC
>JANHFK010000825.1:0-11945 GCA_036250565.1 Sibynophis collaris
CTCCCACGAAAAGAGGCGGCGCCCGCGGAATCTGCAGAGGCTCCGCCTACCGAATCTTTCACACACATCCCGCACCAAACACGGAACTACAACACGTGGGGATGAGGCTCTCTGTGCCGTTGGGGACGACCTTTCCCTTCGTCCCTATACGTAACTTCCGGCTTCCTGTTTCGCTTTAACTCTGCAGGTCTTTGCTGGGATATTGTTTGGGTTTCTTGTCTCCTCCCCTTCTCTCCCCTCTCCAGGGCTTGATGGAAATTGAGGCGCATAGTTGGAAAATACAGGTAATACAGCAGGTGGGAGAAGCGGCGGCACCACCGTTTCCTTTTAGGGACTTTTTGGTGGCGTCCCATTAGCATTACACTCACGAATGTAGTATTGATGATTACTGTGGTTCCTTTTTTATATGAAAAAATATGCAAACGAAGGTAAATATTTGTATTAGTTTAGTTGCCTGAATGAAGAAATAAGATCTTGGGTCTTAACATAATTGGGTTATAACCGAATCCTTTTTGTTGTTGTTTTTTGAATGTTTGATTAGAGTTAAGCACTCTGAAGCGGTATAATGCTGTTATTAAAACTTATATTGCTATGTTAAAACTTGGAGCTGAAAATGAAATTTCATTTGCCATGGACACAAAAGGAACGCTGTTTGAAACATGCCAAAGTTATAGTAAATGTATAGAGCTACCATGTTAACAAATTAACAATCAGTTAACAAACTTGAGAACTAAAAAAGAGGAGGCCTTGAGTTCAATTCCTGCCTTAAGGCATGAAAACCAACTGTGGGTCACTCATTCTTTCTTTAGCCCAACCCAATTCACAGGGATGTTGTAGGGAAAATAGGAGGAAGATGTGTTGAATATGTTCCCTGCCTTGAGTTACGGTATTTGTAAAAATAATAATAAAGGTGGGATAAATAAATAAATAGAGTATGTGACAATGCTTGCATTTTAAAGAGGATATTGTTAAAGGAAACACCACCTTGAGTTAGAGTATTTTTAAAAATAATAATAAAGGTGGGATACAAATAAATAAAATATGTGACAATGCTTGCATTTTAAATGGGATATTGTTAAAGGAAACATCGCCTTGAGTTACGGTATTTGTAAAAATAATAATAAAGGCGGGATACAAATAAATAAATGAAATATGTGACAATGCTTGCATTTTAAATGGGATATTATTAAAGGAAACATTCATCAGTGGCTATTCCCAAAACAAGTTAATAAATCCTCCTGAAGTGACCCCACATCCTTGTAACTTGAACATCACTAGCATAATCAAATGCTTGACACATGGCTTTTGTGATTCGTTGGAGTACCAGAGTTCTCTTAAGCATACATGTACAATCATATTTTAAAATAGTGATAGAGCAGAATTAGTCATCTTTATATTACAGCAGTGCAGCTAGTTTAGGGAAAACGTGCTATATGCTAAGATTTGGCAAATTCACCTTTACTGTGATCCAGGTGGAAGGAAGATTTAATTAAGATATTAAATAAATCTAAATCTGAAGAAATTAATTAAATTTGGATTCTAAACAAAAGCAAAAATAATTAGAATTAGAAACCCTACTCTAAAAATAAAATAAAATAAAATCTAACAAATGCCATTAGTCACATGAACTTGCTGGAAGGGAAGCATTATAATCTTTATGTCAAAATTATTACTAAGAGTATTATTGTGCACGGTTGCCTAGCAATGCTTTTATATACCACTCTGGTATTTTTGAAGATGGAATTGAATAATATACACTGTAGAAATGTCTACATTTATAATAAGTAATGATACCTGCCATAACACCAAATGATGTTTTTAATACTATTTTGTCTTCTATTTATCTAGATTCTACCGGTATGTCCCAAAATCAGAAGGAGTTGGTAGGCCTGAGTCGGCTTGAATACTTGCAGGCCTTAGTCACTGAATTCCAAGTGACAGATAGTTCAGGTGAGTGTAATTTATTGATCAGTTCGTACATCCACATTGACCTTTACAGGTGCTTTTTTAATATTAAGAGTTCTTTTATTTATGTTGCAGATGCCAAAGAGCAAGTGTTGGCTAATCTGGCCAATTTTGCTTATAACCCCCAAAATTATGAATACCTGCGGCAGCTCAGGGTCTTGGATTTGTTTCTGGACATGCTCACTGAGGACAATGACAGTCTTGTGGAATTTGCACTTGGTAAGGCCTAGATTTCAACATTTTCCATGAAATAGAATCATTTCTCAATAGTTATAGGACATAGGAGAAGCTAGCATGTTAGCCTATTCCATTGCAGTGTTCAACTCTTGTCTTCACTTTAAGCTGTGAAGAAGAACCTGTAATTATGTAATCTATTGCTAAACTAAAAGTTCCAGAAGCCTTACTCTGCATAAGCAATGATCAGAGAAGTGGGAGGGCTAGTTTCCTCATCCTTGGCTTAAGAACTCTCTGGCAAATGTATGCAAGTAGGTTGAAGAACTGGGCAGGATATTACAGAAATAAATTTTGAAAATGATGGCAAAAGGAGACTAGCAAAATACACCAGCAAACATAAGCCAGAGTACAGCTGAGGGCAGTAGTATAAAATAACATTCTCTTGCACAATGACTATTGCAAAGTGGAGTTTCTAGTGTTGTTTGAGATTAACCTGACCAGTTTATTTTAATAAAAAGGTTTTCATAACAAAATTGAGTGGTTGAAACTAAATTATGTAGATTACTTAATTTTTTTTATAAAACATCTGCATGTTATAAGATTCCAACTTTAGAAAAATAAGTAGGATTTTTTTTAAAGAAACTTTTAATATATTAAAAGTATTCAACAATATTTTTTGCATAGAGGAATTTTTGGCAATGTCAAAATAGTTAAACATAAAGTATATTGACTCTTAGAGGGTGCTTGTCAACTCTGCATCATTTCTCTTACCTGCCTTTCCTCCTTTTGGCCAAAAAAAAATCCAAATGTATAGGCTAGTTTGCAAATGCAAGTTTTTCCAAATGCATACAATATTTTATAATTCTGGTGTAGATAGAAATCTATTCATGAGGTGTATTGTTTTGTTCTTTCTCCACAACATTTGCACAAACTCATAATCTATATATAAAACCTACAAGCAGTATTTTATGACTTTTAAGATTCTGAATGCATCTTTGTTACAAATTGGTCATTTGAACTGAGGAAATTTGGTTCTTCTCTGCTGTGTCTTCCCATTTGACAGGACAGTATTTATGACTGGTTCTACAGGTAGATATGACCATACTGTGACTAGTGAGTAATGGTTTAGCTCTTAGCATGCTGATTCAAACTTCCCAATGTAAGGATTCTGCAGATGCAGAGATGTTTTTGCACTTCCTGAAAGCTATTTTTGATGGACAGCATTCATATAAATAGTTTGCAAGTTTGCTTATACTATATACCAGGGGTGTCAAACTCGCATCATCATAGTGGTGTCACGTGACGTATCCGGACTTTCTCCCCCTTCACTAAACTGGGCAGGGGCCGTGAGTTTGACACCCCTGCTATAGACTGTAGATAGACCTGAGGTACCAACTGCAATTGGGACTGGCAACTGTTGCTAAACAACACAGTTGTAAAGTGAAACATCACATGAATACACCAACTTACATCAGTACCGGCTGCAGCCGTTAAGTGAATTACCCATGGTTGTTTAGAAATATGAATATCATGTGCTTGTGACTATGGCTTGTGACTTCCTGCCAGCTTCCCCATTGACTTTGCTTGTCTGACTGCAAATGGTGATCACACATTTTAAATTATAAATGTGTAATGGTTGTCTAGCACCTGAATTGTGATCACATAACTGCAAGATTCTGTGATGGCTGCAACTTCCAAGGATCAGTCATAATATTTTTTTATAGTCATTGTAAGTTCAAATGGTTACCAAATAAGCAGTTCAGTACTGTATTTGTATCAGATTTAGCCCCAAACCGTTTATGGATAGAAACAAGAGTCCAAGTTGTCTTATAACTACATTAATGTACATTATTAATAAGATGAAATGGACCAAACCAGCCTGTTGTTATCTTTACCATCTCATGCTCTTATTTTTCAGGAGGACTGTGTAATCTCTGCCTGGACAAAATCAACAAAGACTATATACTAGAAGCTGGTGGAGTGTCAGCTGTTGTCAACTGTCTGGCCAGTGCCAACGAAGAGACAGTCCTGTCTGCAGTTACAACTCTGATGTACTTGTTCACAACCCAGTCCCGCCAAGAGATCACCACCCTCCCTGTGATCGAGTGCATGCTGCGCTTCTCCCTCTCAAACAACAGAAGGCTGAAAAACCTGGCCACTATTTTCCTTGAGGATTATTGCAGCCCCCTTCAGGTGGAGCAGGCCAAGAGCCTAACCAGGCACACGGCAGTTGGGATTCCACTGCCCAAGGATGAATGCAGCCCAGGAGGCAGCCAACAAGATCCTCCCTGAATTAGGAGCAGGATTGTTTCCTGACACACATCCCAGAAGAAAAGAGAAAGAATTCGCAACAGGTATTCTGCTTTAAAAATGACTGCAAATAGTCTTGAGTTTCCCTTGGGAAGCATACAGTGGACTTTTGGAACTGATGGGTTTGTTTTGTACTCTGATGTGCTTTTCAACTCATTTTCATGTTATTAGAAATATGAACCAGTTGCTGTAAACTAGTGGCTAAAGGCCCTTGGTAAATATTCTAGACTGTTTGTAGAGGAGAGCTGAGAGAATAGAAATATATGTTCTTTGACTGAGTATATTTTTCAGTAAGTAGCAAGGGGGTGGGGGCGAGATAATGAGTCAAAGAACTGTCTTACATTTTTAGAGCTCTTTTGTTCATTTAATTAATTGGCAAACATAACAAACATTCCATCCAAGGATTTAACATTTTAATAACTCAAGTCATTCAAGCGCCTTTGGAATTAAGATATAATCCTATTCCCATATGGATCATTTGACTTGAAGGGCCTGTTTCTGTTTCCAGTTGGGATTGGTGATCAGCAAATACTTCCCAGAGCCTTTGATGGTGGTTGAAATAAATGGTTTTTTCTTTATGCTTCACTTGGAGCGTTTGCTTTCCAGTATCGCCTTCCAGTCATCAGTCCAAGATTCAAGTCTCCTCTGTGGCGGCTGTAGCTTTAGATGTTTGTTGTGACAACAAGAGAACAAGATGTGTTCCCAGCTTGGATTTGGCTCTACCCCTGAGAAGAATTGGAAAGGGACATTAAAAATATAACCATATAATACAGCACTTTGATGAAAAGTTGAAATGGTAGCACAGATCCTTATACCTTTAATGGTGTCCTTGTCATCAATGAGCAGATCAGCTGCAACGACTGTTTTATCTCGAGTCAGAATTAGTCGATCGACAAATTTAGGACCCAAGTGCTGCGCAACCCATTTGTACTGTCAAGTGATAAGAAAGCAGTTATTAGAAGAAAGGTACTTAACACCTTTCAAGAAAGCTCTTTTTATTATAAGACATTTTGTAGGTTTAAGACGGAATGCATGGACTGTATCTCAAGCTGCTGCTACTCTCCAAACATCCAAAATTCTTTGCTCATTTTGCAAAGCACTACATTATAAATCTTTACAACATTTACCAGTCTCTTAAGTTTCAGTGAACATACGAACACAATCAATCTTATTTTTGAGTAAACAAGCATAGGCTCCAAGAACAGATCTGGATGATTGATCGATTTGCTTATTTATTAATTATTTATTTGCTTATTTATTTATTTGCTTATTTATTTGATTTCTATAGACACCCATCTCAACAAATCACTCTGGGCTTGCTCCCAATTCAGAAACCTATATTACAATTAAAGCCGTAAAACATTTTAAAACAACAAAAACAGTAAAAGCCATTAAAACTCTAAAAATCATTAAAACGTCTAATTTGAATACATTCAGAATAAGAAATCTGGCTTGTTAACAATATAGCCAAGAGGCGGGGCTCTTGGCGCATGTAGCACCCCAGGCTCGGGAGCATATCCAATAAGATCTTTAAAGTGGTACAGAAGTTGTACAGGATTGGGGCCATTCTAATCTCCAGGAGGAGGATGTTGCACAGAGCAGGGGCTGCTGCAGAAAAAGCTTGTCTTCTAGTCCCTATGAGCTAACATTCTTTTGCTGACAGGATCTGCAGTATGCCCATCCTATTTCCTTTAAAATTTCCTTTCCTTTCCTTAAAATTTCTTTTAAAAATGAAAATATGGCCTTAATGGCAAAAGTACATCAGGTTAGCGCTACTTTTTCTTTTTTTTACAGAATAAAGGTTCTCACTATATGGTTCACAAAAAAGGTGGTTAAAATTTATAGTGATTAAGAGAACGAAGTTGTCAAAAAGCAACCCTAACAGCTATTTTTCTTTCATGCAAGAATTAAAACACAATCTTACGTATTATTACTTAGATCTGGGTCATACTGGAACAAATGAAATTTATTCTTTGGTTTTCCAAAATGTCTCTTTCAACCATATAGGTCAGAAGTGTCAAACTCACGTCATCACATGACGTATCACTCCCCCCCCCCTTTGCTAAAATGGGGGTGGGCTGGGCATGGCCAGTGTGTGACATATCTGGCCTGCGGGCCACGGGTTTGGCACCCCTGATATAGGTGATTATATAAAGCAGGAATGGATGGCTTTTTTGGCTGGAGATTGTAAAAATATTTAGCCATATATACATATTAGGCCTAAAGTAGAAAATTGCATTGCTAAGCAGCAGATTTGCTCTCAAATTTATGAGGGTGTTTTGTGACTCTGCAGTTGCCTAGCACTGTCTTTCAGGAATACTGTATTCATTTATTATCAGAATTGCGACCTGCCTTCTGTTATCTTTTCCATTGTTATAGCCTTTAATTTCACTATATTCTTAACAAGGCTAGGGAATAGGTGGCTTCTGGATTTCCCAAACCCTGAAAATCTCTGCTCTAGATCATAACTAATAAGAAGGGATGAGGCTTAGAACAGAGCAATCAACTGTCTTTAAAGCTGTTACCCAATTGCCTCTTCCATAGGGATGCTCTGGGGCATGGGAGGGGATGTTTTTCTACGGACACCCAAATCAGGTCAACCCAATCTTGGAATTTAAATTTGCCTTCTGCTCGAGAGGCTGGCCTGCAACTCTTCTAATCTCTTATAATGGGCAGGGCTGGCTAGCGGTGATAGAAGCTGCAATACAGCAAAAATTGGAGAGCCACACAAACTGGCTTTCCTTGACTTTCCAGACAGAATTTTGTAAGTTTTGAAAGGTAGTTCTTTAAAGACTGATTTCCAGATAATAATTATTCCTATATATTTAGTCTATGATACTACTCTGTTATCCTCATAATTTTGATGAAGGGTGGCATAAAACTTCATAATAAATTGATAAATATTGTGGACAGTAGAGAATAAAGCAAGTCTTTCATATCTAGATGGCAGCAACAAACTTAGGAAACTACTACATGAATTAGATAAAATAGGCTTTTAAGCTTCAGCTTAAATATTTCATAAGATGCATATGTATAATTACATATGTATAAACTATTGGACAATATAATCCTTTCTAAAATGTCACAAGTTTTAAAATCAGATAGCAGTAGCCTTTCCAGATGGCCTGTGTTGATTTGAAAGAGCCACCCTTTCCGATTAATGCCGTATTAATATTTTGATGGAGTATATATTTTGTTTATTAAGGAGTAAATATACTTGATATTTTTTTTCCTTCAAAGGGATCTGGCTCTTTAGTGGCTTTGTACTGGCAAGATTTCAGTTTGTATAGGGCAATGGAGGATTTGGATTTTAATGGCTAGTAATCTTCTTAAGAGTTTAGTATCTTGGACTAAGACAGAATTTTTCTGTAATCTCAGAGGAACTAAAGCCAAGGCATGGTATGAAAGCCACCCAAACCTGCTCTGACATTGCCTTGTAATTAGCCACTGACCAGTGATGAGGCAAGGAAAGAAAGCCAAAGAACGAAAAGAGTTTTAAAACATACAGAATCCCTCATCTTGATTGATAGGTGCTTCGCATGTTAAGAGTGAAAGAAGGAAGAGTGACAATTGCCAACCTTTTCTGAAACGCAGTATTCATATTTCCGTATAGGACTTGTGCAAATAAAAACTTCAGTGCTGAAAAGACATGATATTCTCCATTACAAGAAGAAAATGTATGCTGATGCCAAAGTGTTCTTAATGTCAAATGGTCCTTACTTGGGCATTTGAATCATCTCGTGCATCGCTTCAATAGCTCCTGGGATGGGCTGCAGACTCAGAAAGAAGCCAGGTGATTCATAGATCTTGGCTATTTTGTCCTAAAAAAATCACATATTTAGAATTATGGTTAAGACAATTTAATTAATGTTTAAAATTCAAGTAGCTTTAAAGATCATATAAAGAAACTAGATGTCATGTTTTAAGTTCATTTCAAACCATGTTCCAGGGTATCAGGTAAGTAGCACTAAAGGCCAAGCTGTTTTTTAAAGCAAGAAACTAAGAATGGATCATTGGTGCAAGATATCATTTAAAATAGCTAGCGTGACTGTTATATTTCTATATCATTCGTTCTTTTTCAAATAAATTAAAGTTTATACTCTTGAATCTGTTCCTTACTCAAAAACTCAGTAAAGTGAAGAACATTGTTGTAATTGAGGAATGGCACTAAAATGATTCTCAAACCTTGCAAAACACTGCTTAGGTAAATAACTATAACTGCTTTGTAATTATAAGAATGAAAAAGCAGTGGCAGGGCTAGGCATACACAGACAACCTGCCGGAGCAGTGTTTATTAAACTTGGCGGCTTGAAGATGTGTGGACTTCAGCTCCCAGAATCGAAGCTGGCTGGGGAATTCTGGAAGCTGAAGTCTACACATCTTTCAAGTCGCCAAGATTGAGACCACTGAACTAGAGATCATCTCTTTTTAGTAACACATGTATGGGTTGCATCATGCTGCATTGACACACAAAACTATGATGGAGAAGGGAATTCCTTACTTTCCTTGCTGTCTAAGTAATGCCACTTATGCCCAAAAATGCAGAGACTTGGTTCCTGCCAGCCAGCTGTTCCAACTAATCACTGATGCCACTTCTCAGGATTGCAGAGTATCGGCGATCTGCATCAAGGTATAGGTGAGAAAGGAAACGGTCTCTTTCCTTTGCCCTTCCTCTGAGAAAACAGCCCAGGACTGCTGGAATGATGCAGCTCCTGGCAGAAATGAAGGTATGGGAGAACACCTAAGAACCAGGGTTATGTCTCCCCGGTGACATAAAAACAGGAAATAATAAAAAGCAAAGCCACCCTCAACTCCTGGACAGTTTTGAAAAGTGGTTTGGCATTTCCACCTTTTGTGGTGTGTCTTGACTTCCCAGTTTAGTCACAGCCCTGGGAGCCCCTGATTTAAATCCTAAACAGATGACATTGCTCAGCCTTTCAAACCCAGAGAAGGAGAGCCAGAGGCTGCCACCTGCTGAAGTTAGAAGGGAAGGTTTACAGCAGAATAATACCAGCAGTGAAGCAACAGCTTTTACCAGTCTCAAACAAGAGTACAGAGTTTTATATATCCAATACTATGCTTTTAGAAAGCACACAATGATCGCACTCTTAAGCACTCCACCAATTAAAAGCTCACAACATGAAGCAGATTGATAATGCTTCAGCTAAAACTTTATTTTAAAACTTTAAAGCTGCCAACTTTACCTGTACTGCAGAACTGCAGAACTGCTCTTCCCTGCCTCATAATACTGTAATAGTTGTACAGTACTCATTTATAGGCAAAAGTGCTTTGGGCCTTGTATATTGCAGTAATCTGGCGCTCAATAGAGCAGCTCAAACTTTGGCAGTCTTTTGCTAGCTCAAAAAACAACAACAACGCTTCTTTAAGAGGTGGATTGATGAATTAAAACAACTACCTTTAAAAAAAAAGGTGGGAACCTGACAAAATTGAGGAACACCAGATCTGTGTTTGGTTTGCATAGGAAATCTTCCTAATCATTTTCAAAGCAGATATAATATAATAAAAGCCCCTTAACGTTCCTATGTTTATCTCAACATGACCAGAAACTACGGATTTAAAAACCGCTATACGCTTTATATAAGGAGTAAACCTGAGATCTGCCCTGTACAGTATTCCTGCCTGTTCTCCTTTAGCTGCAGGAATAACCAATTGGTGGGGGAAGGCGATCCAGAGTTCCTCCTGCCCCGGGATCCAGCTACCAGAAGCTCACCCCTAGGTCTTCCCGCAGGCGCCGATACTGATCCAGCGCTAAAAAGCCCTTTCGTTGCGCCAGTTCCACGTGAGGCTCCCCGGGGTAGGAAGCGACAAAGTCGCGGAGCAGCGAGCCCTCGAAGTCGCTCAAGACCCCATCCATGTCCACCAGCACACGGAGCAAGGGAGCCCCACCGCCGGCCATGTCTTTCAAGCGGCAAAGAGGCTGCGGCGCCGCCCCCCAAGTCCTCAACTCAGGCCAGGAAGAGGAGAGAGGAAGAATCGAGTTTTTTTCCGGCCGAATGCAATCGCGGTACTGAAGGAGCGAAGGAGATTTTCAAGTACGGGTTTTCACCTTGATTTTCAAATCAAGGTGAAAAAAGCTGGAAGAAGCAGAATAACAGAGTTGGAAGGGGCCTTGGAGGTCTTCTAGTCCGACCCTCTGCTCAGGCAAGAAACGGCCGAGAACCTCCCGGGAAAAGAGTAAATCCGAGCACCTGCATCGATGTCAGAAGGGAATGGGCCTCGCTCCGTTTGCCAGGTCTTCAGGACAGGAGTCCCGTTTTGAGGTTCATTTACCGAGCCTTTTTAAAGATCGCATTATTCCACGAGACGACTTTATATATATCGTATATATAAAACCTTGAATAATTTCAAGGGAACGCAAGGATACTTGGTATAAATAGCATCAAAAGGTAAAGATTTCCCAGTTTTAATCCTAAAAAATTGTTTACATATTTTTTTTTCTTACCTAAAAAAAATCAGTGGGTATCAACCGGTAAACAATTAGACTTAAAGCAGATGCTAAACATTTATTTCGTGATATTGCAGTTTTGATTTTGCTACGGTCTGGGACTGGGTTTGATCTTTAAAGTCAAACATGTATTTTTCCTGATTTCATATAATTTTTAGATGGGTTCATCTGAAACCGCAGTTATCTGAGTTAACAGAAAAACTGAAGCAAAAGTCACAGGTTAAGTTTGCAGAGCTACAAACTAGTCAACTATGTGTGTAAGAATCAGTCATGGAAAGAATACAGCAGTTTCTCAGCCTTGGCAATTTGAAAATGTGTGGACTTCAACTCCCAGAATTCCTCAGCCAGTAAAACTCACTAGGGATTTGGTCCAGGCATCTTCAAATTGTCAAGATTGAGAAACACTGCTATATGGTACAGAATAGTGCATTGTTTTACCCTAATCAATATACTGTACAACTTTATTGTTAGTCTGTAAGTGTTTTTCAAACTTGGTAACTTGAAGATGTGTGGACTTCAAATTCCAGAATATGTCCTGCTGGCTGAGGAATTCTGGGAGTCAAAGTCCATACTAATTAAAGTTGCCATATTTGAAAAAAAAGTCTATATAATACAATTTTTGTCATATCCAAAGTACAGCCACTACATAATCCAGATAGAGTTCGCATGTTCTATGATGGATGCTGTAGCAGTGAACTAATATGTGCAACACCTGCATTAACGGAGGGACAGTATGAAGACCAAGGGAAGTGATAGTACTGTTTTGTACTGCACTGGTGAAGCCACATTTGGAATACTGTAGTACATCCATATCTGATCACAGTATAAAAGTGATGCTGAGACCCTAGAAAGAATGCAGAGAAGAGCAATAAAAACAAGGGATCTGGAGGCTATATTCTATAAAGAACAGCTAAAGGAATTGGGCATGTTTACCTTAACAAAGAGGAGACCGAGACAGGCAAATATTTACTACCAGCTAGTCAATCTCAACACAGGTTGTGTTGCTTGTTTTTAGCCTCCAGTTATTCAG
>JANHFK010000842.1:0-17430 GCA_036250565.1 Sibynophis collaris
CTTGTTACGTACATACGTACGTAGTTCAAATGTAAATAGACACCGCTAATTGGCCAACGCAGCGGCGGGAAAATCAAGCCACTGTCAGTGGCTGGTTTAAAGAAGCCGGTACCTATAAAAAGGAAAGCTGCGAATTCCGAGCACCAGTTCAGGGTGCGAGGCTGAATGAGAATAAAAGTGTTGAACTAACCTGTGAGTCTTGACTCTTCTTCCCGCCTATTCTACACCTCTCATGTCTTCTCAGTGTTGAGTATCCTTTCTCAGTGGTCAGATCCTCTCAATGATTGGGCCTTTTCAATGTCAGGCCTTCTCAGTGCTGCCTCCCCTTTTAATAGAACAGCTTGCTTCCTACATATCAATCCCTCCCTCCCTGATGAGTTTCACAGAAATGGGAAAACATGGCTTTTTGATATAACACTTGGGGGATGTTAAGCTCAGGCTTGCCCCTGGTGGATGGTGCTATATAGGCATATAAGTATTTGTATAGGTCCCCATCATATAGCTAACTCTGCATGGCTCCTAATCATTGTGTATTTGTTTTCCTTTTTAATTTTCATTCATATTGTATGCCATTCAGAGCTAGTTAGGATGGAGCAGCATGGAAATGCTAGTAATAAATGCATGAATAATAAATACAGAACTGCCAAAACAGATTGCACAGTGTGTATGCATTCGCCCATTGGCTGAAAAAAAAAACGGAGTGTTAAAATGAAGGTCTAAAGTCACTACCTCTTTGTTTTGCATATAATTCACTACGAGCTGTGATAGTAAAATAACAACATGCTGGCATCTTTTGCAGCTGGCACTGGTAGGAATGTAAATTGAAGTAATTTCCACTGATTTTAGCAAAATGTATTTCTGTAAGATTTATCTGCAGAGCGACGTCACACTATTCTATGTTCATGTGTTTAAAGTTCAGAAATCTGAGAGTCAAATTGATCTGAACTGAAATTGGATTTAGTCTGAATATTTATTTGTTTCACGCATCTTCTTCCCTCCCGCTTCTCAGTCTGATACCTGCCAAATTACCTATTTTATATGACACCTTTGGTGATTTCATTGTGATTCCTTGTGTTATTACTTCCATAACTTTGATGCAGCTCAGCTCCTTAAATTCTAATACATACTGGATAGAAAATGTAAAATACGATTTGGAATGCATTGCAGATGATTCAAAGTTAATCCACAATTCTATCCATGTGAGTCATGAGAGAATTGAGACCCAAGAGGCAGAAAATGGTTGACAATTTCCCTGAGGAAAGAAAAAGATTTTCTTCCTGATATCCAAATGGAAATGTTCATATCAGTGTCTAATATCAACAACACAATATCCAGACTGAACACATAGCTAGAAGGCAGAAAGAGAGACTTTTTGTACACACATATATTCTTTACGTTTTTCGTGAACTTTAAAAGCCTTTAAAGTTCCATTTAACTTCTTTAAATTCATGCTGGCACATGTTGACACTTAAGGGGAAAAATCCTCACTCTGTACTATGTGTTTTCAGATGGATAAAGTCAAAATATTAATGACAAGTCCTCAGGAATTTCATAATATGGCAACAGGAAGCCTTGAAACCATTACCTCCACATACAATGACCTAACACAGTGATGGCGAACCTATGGCACAGGTGCCACAGGTGGCACGTGGAGCCATATTGGTGGGCACACGAGCATTGCCCTAGCTCAGCTGCAGCGTGCATACATGCACCAGCCAGCTGACTTTCGGGCCTTCCAGATCCACTGGAAGTCAGGAAACAGGCTGTTTCCAGCCTCCGGAGGGCCTCTGGGGGGATGCTTTCTAGGAGCCTGGGGAGGGTGAAAAGGGCCTTCCCCACCCCTCCAGAGGCTCTCCGAAGGCCAGAAAAAGCTGGCGGTGGGGCACATTGAATTATGGGTGTGGGCACACATGCGCGCGACCCACCCATGCTCCTCCCACTTTTGGCACGTGACGACAAAAAGGTTAGCCATCACTGGGATAGAGTAAAAAGAAGGTATATTCAATTCAAAAGTCTGCGAAAAAAAAGGGTGGCTCTCATTCAGTCTTGAGGCAAGAACTTAGCAATATTCCTGATGTCCTAAACATTGTTTCATATGGAAACAGTAGACTTAATTGATTCTCTTTTATTATGGAGCAATCCATACTTCCAGTGACCGATGGATTTTTTTCTTTCTGGTTTCTTTTTTTGTAAAGATATGGATGATGTTTTATTTGCCCACTATCGCACAGATGGCGGTGAAACAAAATTACCGAAATGTGTAGCGAGCCATAAAGTAGAATTCTTAAGGGTAGAATCATGAAGTATACACTCCAATAGCATGCATATAGAGAGGACCAAGCTATGTGTTATAACACTGCCGACTGGAGTTCAGATCTTTACAATACGGAAAAGGATTGGAATGAAAATTCACTTGTGGAGAATCTAAAAGAGGTTCTTAGTTGCTTACGAAGATATACATTTTAGAAAGAATTTTATTACATGGGTAAGATTGATTTACACTTTTTTGATAATGCATGTATGTTTGTACTTTGTTCCCTTCTTTCTTTTTGTATTATTATTTTAAAAGCAATAAAATGTATATATATAAAAGAAGAAAACGTATACTGCCCATCCTTTGCCAAGGTTTAACAGAAGAAATTACTTAAGGTCTTTTTTTGAGAAATGATAGAATTAGTATACAGCGATTGGAAGAGATTTGGCATATGCGGTGCTTGATAAAGCTTATATGTTTTGTTTGGATGTATTTAATTGTATATATGTGAGTGAGAGGCTGACTTTTTAAATCTCCTTTAGTACCATTACTATACTTTCACTAGGCGAAAACTACAGTATTTGGTGGGCAACTTGATAAATAAAATTAAATATGTTTATGTGAATTAGATTCAAGTAAAATGATGGATTTTAGAATAGATCCAGATGCAAGCAATAATTTACACCGATTTATCAGATGTAGATGAAGCTAGTCTCTAATTTCCAATGTGAATACTTAATTTAAAGCTTTGATTTCAACATAAACATTAATAATTTGATTTCAACATAATCATTAATTTAATAATTTAATTTAGTACAAAGATAAATTGTCCAGGATACAATTATCTTGGGGCCATGTTTATATTTAAATATGTAGAATGGGAACTACACTTTGGATATTTATTAAATTGAGCTTTTACTCCAGATGAAATACTTTTGTGCTTAACATTTTAACATCGCTACATCTTTTTCTTGGAGTATTTTTACTCAGTGCTCTTCGGTTTCAATTGATTCCAGATAATTTTGGATTAAAATATTCTAGATGAATCACACCCTTTCTTTACATAAATTAATAGGGTTTAGATCAGGGGTGTCAAACTTGATTTCATTGAGGGCCACATCAGGATGGAGATCTGCGGGGCTGAGGTGGGCATGGCCAGGGTGGGTGTCAAGACCAGTCCGTGGGCTCGCCACACTTGGGGGGGGGCAACGCGGTGTAGGCATTGGAAGCGGGAGCGACAGCAAGTGCAGCTGGGGGTGAGGCAACCTTCCGACACTTGAAGGACAGCGTGGGCAGTGACCTGGAACCCCTGTGTCTTTCAGCTGTTTACAGGAGAGTGCTGAGTAGGAGAGCCACCAGCATTTTAGCCAAGAGTGCCGGCTGGAACAAGAATGGGTTTTTGCATCAGCCAGGTCTCAGCCAGTTGCGGAGATGGCCCAGGAAGGCACGGAAGTATCCCTGAACCGGATCAGGGCTGGAGACACCAGATGTTACTGCCGAGAGAGTGATTAGCTATTGAGTAATTGGGGGTAGGGCACACTTAGAATAAATATGGCACTGGTAGGCAGTTGCTCCCAACACTGACTTTGTATGGTTTATTCCTTTTTCACTTTGTTTCATTTTTGTGCTTTTGTGCTTAACATTTTAACATGGCTACATCTTTATCTTGGAGTATTTTTACTTAGTGCTCTCTGGTTTCATTTGATTCCAGACAATTTGGGATTAAGAAATTCGAGATGAATCATATCCTTCCTTTACATAAAATTAATAGGGTTTAGATCAGGGGTATCAAACTCGATTTCATTGAGGGCCACATCAGGGTGGTGTTTGACCTCGGGGTGTGTGTGAGGTGGGCGTGGCAAGAGTGGGTGTGGCCATCTTGACAGCACTCATGTCAGGGGCACTTGTGGTGGCCAAGTGCTAAGAGAGGCTCCCAAGCTCCGTTTTTGGCTGCAATGGCCTCCTGCAGCTCTCTGCCAGCAAAAACGGAGCTCAGGAGGGCTGCGTGAGCTCTGTTTTCACTGGCAGAGGCACCACGGGCCAGTCCTTTGTTGTTTCCCTTTGTTGTGGGTCAGATCTAAGCACCCCATGGGCCAGGTTCAGCCTGTGGGCGTTGAGTTTGACACCCCTGGTTTAAATAGTATAAAAATCCAATGTAATCTCTCAAAGATTTCTTGACAGTGCTCTGTTTTTTCCTTATTACAGAGACTGAATCTGAAGTTTTTTCGATGCCACCAAGTTCCCCAGTGTTCATGAATTTGTATAATCTTTATATAACATATTGGTTTTGGAGTGGACAAATTTTATGTTGTGTGAGAACCTCTTCCTTTTACATATACTGAACTTATCATCACAGAGTTTCATTGACTGATGGGGAAGATATATATTTCTAAGTAAAAAAATAGGATTCATGAATAGACTGAAATAAAATATAAACCTTATAAGTTTCTGCTGGTTGCAAAGTTCCATATTAATTTAATCAGAAGTTATCTTTATCCCTTTTTGGGCGTCAATTTTCCTATGAAGAATAATATTCATTCAGAACTAACTCTAAAGAAATAGAGAAATCATTCTAGTCAAAGTTTTAAAAATATTTTTGTTTAAAGGTTAATGGAATAATGTTTAGCATTTCTTCATTCTGGGTTCCTTTCTGGATATGTTGAATTTCAGATCCAATAAACCCAAGCCTTCATGGAAATAACTGAATAATGTGGAAATAGCTATCATTAACATTGCAAATGTGATAATCATGAATCAAAAAACCATCTGGATAAAATACCAGGCTGATGATACAATAATATGATTGTTTACAATATGAATCTGCACTGCACCCAATTAATGTATGATAATCCTCAAAAGGATGAAAACACAGAAGCCCAGCTTTAGAAAAGCTGTACAAATGTATTGATTTTCACTAATATTCTTCTTCTTTAGAAACAACAATCATGAAACAAAGCCATTTATTACCAAATGTTTTTCTCAGGGCATATATGAGCTCCTTAATACTCCAAATCACATAAATCCTAAGTAGCATTGCTGTAGTTTGGCAAGGCTAATTGAACAGGTGATCTCATTTTCCACAAAACCAAATTGGATTGAGATATTTTTAAGTGTGTAAAGATAATAACTACAGCTATGCATGTAAAGATCTCAGAAATATAAGCATGTAAAACTGCTTGTAAGTTTGACAATTTAGAACCAACAACAATCTTTATTTTTGTTGAACTGTGTACTATTATAATATTTATAGTTAGATTATATAATAATGTATCATAGTGATTCTCAACCTGGGGTCGGCAGATCCCTGTGGGGCCATGATGTCATCCCAGGGGGTCCGTTGAAGGCTGGAAAAATGTTATGATTTAAATCTTGAGCTAAGTGTTGGTGGTCTTGGGGCGTCTGTGACCCATGACCACAAAAGATATTTAAAGTGGGTCCATGGTGAAGAAAAGGCTGAGATCCACTGGTCATATCATATTTATGAACTTCTGATTTTCACTATATATAGTAATAAAGATTATTTTTAATCCTGCGATGTGTAAAAACCATAATTTTGATTTAAGGTTAGGGTTTATTGCTAGCAAGTACTTTTTTTTTGGTTTATTGCTCTTTGTTTATTGCCCGCCAGTATATTCTTTTTCTTACTGATGGTCTTCCTCTTTGAAAATGGCAGCGCTTGTAATGAAGTTGTCCATTAAATATATCTAGGATTATTCCTTTTAAAAATCCATATGTTCCTCACTGATTTGGTTGCAGCATCTTTCACCTCCTTGTTCCTGAGGCTGTAGATCAAAGGATTGAGCATGGGGATCACAACCGTGTAGAACAAGGAGGCCCATTTGTCTTGGTCTATGGAGTAACTAGAATTTGGTCGGAAGTACATGAAGATTAGTGTCCCGTGGTATATCCCAACATTTGTTAGGTGAGAAACACAGGTGGAAAATGCTTTGTGCCTGCCCTCAGCAGAACGCATTCTCAAGATTGTAGTCAAAATGTAAATATAGGATACAAGAATCATTGCAACGCTGCTTGCTTCAACAAAGCCAGCAACGACAATTACCACTATTTCACTGATGTATGTATCTGAGCAGGAGATCATTAAGAGTGGAGGTATTTCACAGAAGAAATCATTAATAACATTTGACCGGCAGAATATCAATCGAAATGTTGAGTAAGTGTATATTATTGAATCCATTATGCCTATGCAATATGCAACAGCAATCATTTGCTGGCAGACCTTTTTGGCCATTATAGTTGGATAGAGGAGTGGATTGCAGATGGCCACATATCTGTCATAGGCCATCATGGCCAACAAAACACACCCTGTATCTCCAAATATAGCAACTAGAAAGAGTTGTGTAGCACAGGCACCAAATGAAATTCTTTTTCCTTCAACCAACAAGTTAATCAGCATTTCTGGAGAAATGGCTGAAGAGCAGCAGAGATCAACAAAGGAGAGGTTGCACAGGAAGTAATACATGGGTTTGTGAAGTTGGGATTTAGTGGAAATCAACAGAATCACCCCCAGATTCCCTAAGACAGTGAGGGCATAAACCAGGAGGAAAACCGTAAAAAGTATAAACTGCATATTGGGATTGCCTCTGTATCCCTGAAGAATAAATTCAGTAATGACAGATTCATTTTTGTTATCCATGATTTTTCTCTGTGGGCACTGGGTTCAAGATATTAGCTGATTCTGAAATGCCATTCTGATCCTTTGTTAGGGCAAAGAAAATTGCATTATTCAGGGTTTCATTCATGTTTCTCTCTTTACAAAACAACTGGACACTTTTTCAAGAGGATTTTTATCATATCTACTGCAGTATATCACATATATCACATGCTAGCAAGAGAACTTTTATAATATAGAGTAATACATTAAAAAAAACTTAGTTAATGAAAATTCAATGTGAGGCATGTTATATATAAACTCATTTACACACTGCCCTGTGAGTGAAGGCTACAGAATAATGTACCACAATATTGCTATATCTGTTGCTGTAAACTATATGTTGGACCATAATGTATTTCTAGCTGCTGGCATCTCTATTCTACCCTCTCTCATTTGTTTATTTCACTTCCTTTTTCAATAGAGTAGGAGTTGATCGGAAATACAGCAGGTGAATTTCCCACCAATTCATTTTTTCCTTTGATTTGTTTAGGGTCTAAATTTTAGATTTATTCTGTTCTTGTAAGAGTCCTTATTTCAGTTGCTCTCAACATTTTACAAACCTGGAATTCATAAATAATCTTAAAAGGCATTTATGAAAGTTTCCTTCTTAATGGCTTTAGGTGATGTCCAAGTTAGAAAAAAAATATTTGTTAAATTAGCATTAAAAGAAGACCAATGAAAAATAACATTAAATATTAGCACTCAAAGGCCTAGGGTAAAATATTTGCTAAATAACATGGTACCCAAAATAAATCTTGCAGGACAATACTGAAATGATATAGAAATATGTCAATGTAGTCTAAATTCTGGAAGCACTACATCGGAGGAGTTGGTGGATGCTATAAAAAGCTACTGAAAGATGTTAGGCAACTGGGCTGCATTTTTCCTATGTGTGCCAGATCTGAGCCTGAGCCCAGGTAGAGAAGGATCATGATAATGCTTTAAAAAACAAACAGACAAAAAAACCTGAAACAGTTTGCTTCTTGGATGTTTTAGTGGCACACAATATAGAATACAAAGTCTATTAAAATATATTATATATGAAATAGAAATATGTCAATGTAGTATAAATTCTGGAAGCACTAAATCGGAGGAGTCGGTGGATGCTATAAAAAGCTACTGAAAGATGTTAGGCATAGCAACTGGGCTGCATTTTTCCTATGTGTGCCAGATCTGAGCCTGAACCCAGGTAGAGAAGGATCATGATAATGCTTTAAAAAACAAACAGACAAAAAAACCTGACACAGTTTGCTTCTTGAATGTTTTAGTGGCACACAATATAGAATACAAAGTCTATTAAAATATATTATATATGAAATATATGGACAGTTACTGTTACTATAAATATGCAGTGTGTAAGGGCAAAAAGTTTAGAGAGAGCCTATTTGGTCTAGTGGTTAAAGGCACCAGGCTAAAAACGAGGAGACTGATTTCTTGTCACTCGCTCAAAGCACAAAGAGAGGCTTGGGCATAAACTGATGGGTCAGTTCTTGTTGTAATCAATGGATCAACACACTCCATTGATCTGAAAAAAAGCATACACTGTACTTGCGGGAAAAACACTAGGAGGAAAAAAAAATGAAAGAATGGCAAAGTTTAACACTAACACAAATCTTCTTCTAAATTAACATACCTGGAATTAAGTCAGTGGCTTCTTTGCTTTTACAACACCTGTAAATAGGGGCAGAGATCTTAAATGTCTTTTCAACCCATCTGGGATAATATCCCTCATGCATTTCAATACTCCAGATCCTGGAGATAAGTGGTTGCATTTTCATACTTTCTTGTGATAGTTTTAATTGGAGGAATCTTAGAGTAAAAAGTAAACTCATGCTAAAGTTTCTTTTTGATGGCTGTAGAATTAAATTCAACTGTTTAGCTCTAATGTTATTTGTACACCTATCGTATCTCCATGATCCCACTAATTGGCAGAGGTAGTCCTTGAGTGGTCACGTAAAAGTGATTCCAAGTTCCAACAGATCTATCTTAGGGGTACTTACGACCTGGATTTCTGATGGTCACCCCTCCCTCTGCAATCACCTGACTGTACTTTGGGCACTTGGCAAATGGGCTATATTTACACTGGCTGGAACATGGAATTGGCAACAAACATACGTGACTTATTTTCCAAACAATGTATACAGATCCATATCAAAAAACAGAAGAGGATATATGTAATCAGGGAGTGGAGAGCCTTTACTTAGTATTTTCTTGTAAGGTGAAAGTGAGTCTGGACCTATATATGAGGAACCATGATTGATGGATGCTTTTGCAAGAGGCAACTGGACTTTTAAATTTTTCTTTGAAGACATTTCATTTCTCATCCAAGAAGCTTCTTCAACTCTGAGTGGATGGTGGGGAATGGAAGGATTTATACTCTTTGCATTCTTTCTGTGAGTTGTTGAGACCACCTGGAGGTTTATCTGTGTCCTCAGGATCATCTGAGTAGTGCAGATGGGTGTGGAGCTTTCTTGGAACTGTTGAAAGGACTGTATTGTAGACTGGAGATAGAGGATGTCGTATCACTCCTCCTCTATTGAAAGAGGGCTCCAGAGTACAACACAGTCATTTCAACAATTCAAATTTCCTCAATTTCCTAATTTTCTTTAAGCAGGAGAGATTATTATTAAGTTGCCTATTAAATTTGTCTAGGGCCATACCTTTTAAAAATTCACATATCCCCAATCTGATTTTGCCATGGCTTCTAGATAGATTTTCTATATGTACCCACCTCAAATGATCACCCTTTCAAGTTATTGCAAAACAATTTTTGTCTCTTTCTAAACCCATATATGGCCAAGAGATTTTGACATAACATCTTTGTTTAATCTGTACACTTGGCGTGGAAATCAAGAGACGAGACAGACTGAAGCTAACAGGATTTAATACTAACAAGTGAAACAACAAAGAGCAAGCAAGGCAATTCACACGGCTCAGCAACTCTCCACAGCTTTGCCATTTGACAGCTCCTTAAATAGGGGAGCTGTCCAACGGCTGACCAATAGGAGAGCTCCAAATTCCCGCTTAACAGGCTGGCGTGCTTTAGCCAATCAGCGGCCAGCCTGGATTCTTCCAGTAGTCCTTGCAGTTACGATGGGTCATAACTGTGAGGACTCAGCACCCTCCCCTCCCAGATAGTGCATGCATAATCGTTTAAGTACGCCAGCTTGCGTCGGCTCTGCCCAGAACACCTCAGTACAAGGCTGGCGCTTGAAGAAGGAGGAAGTGGTTCCTCTGCTCGAGTCGGCAGCGACTGCATCCTCAGCGAGGAGGAAGGCTCGGCCATGACAGGACGGTCATTGGTAACAGGTAAGGGTTGCGCCTCGTGGTGATTGGTTGTGGAGCGGGAGGCGTTCCACTGGTGGTCTCGAACCTCGGTCGAAGGAGATGTTTCTTCATCTGAGGCTTGGTTACGGTCGGGACTATCTTTGGCGGTCATGGCCATTCGTTTTCGAAGCTGGTTGACGTGCCGCTGCCAGGTTCGTCCATCTAGCAGGGTTACCCTGTAAGAACACGGCCTGGTTATCTGTGTGACATGTCTGGGGACCCAGTGGTCGGCTGCTCTGTAGCCCTGGGAGTAGATTGGGTCCCCAAGGTGGAAAACTCTGTCCGGGCTGACCCTGCTGGGATGTTGTTCTTGGGCAAAACTGGAGTGGAGTCTACCGTGTTTCCACCCCCAAATAAGACAGGGTCTTATATTCTTTGGAACCCCGAAATTTGAGGGTGGGCTTATAATCAGGGGGTCTGGCAGAAAGAGGCTCTCTCGGTGTGCCATCAAGCCCTGCCTCTCCTGTGAGGTGGGTGGGGAATGCGAGCGGCCTGAAGACGCCAAGCATGAGCGCTTGTTCCCTCCCCTGCTTGCATGCCTTCCAGGCCTCACTACATTCCAGCTGGGTTTTGCGAGCCATCCTCAGCTGCCTCTCGTTCTCTCTCTCTCTCCACAGCATTCTTGGCGCTCGCTCGCCTCCCATCCCTCCATCTGCCCGGCACAAATTCCTGCCCCGCTTGCAAGAGAGCAGCTGCCCGGCACTTCTTGCCATGTGGCGCCCATGACAGACTTCCTGCCTGTCATAAATATGGGTTTTCTTCTCCACAAAGAATCTCCAAATTTCTCATGGTGGAGTTTAGATGGTGGACAATTCACCCCATAGACAAGAAGGCAGGAAGCATTTCTCTTCCTCTGTTCACCACAATGATCCAAAGCAATTTCCTGCCATTCCTTGATAGAGACTACGAATTTTGCTTCTTGATAATGTCTTATTCTTTTAAAAAATAAATAAATTTTATTAACAATTCATAAAAACAAACAATGGACATGGCTCGACCTCCCCAGTTTTTAAACATTTTTGTCTTATTTCAATTAACATATGTTAAATTCCTTATTTCATATACAAATTTACATTGTCTTCTCTATGTCACATATATAATATATTAATAATAAACACTATATTTCTTACTCGATATATAAATATACATATTCTTCTATCTATCAGATATAAAATATGGTGATATAACTTCTTCTATAAAGCTATGTACATATCCAATAATCCAGTAAATTAATCTTCTCTTATACATTTAACACACAATTGGCATGGAAGGGTTTTTTGGGGTGGTGTTGGCTGGAAAAGAGTAGGAACATTGAGAAGAGAAAATAACTAATGTACAAGGTAATGTCTTATTCTTATTTAAATGTTCATGGGTCTCAAATTAGAAAGATTCAATTTAATTAGATTAAATTAAATTTAGTAATGCTTAGATCAGACTTTCAAGGAGAAAGTATTCCTAAAGGTGGGAGTGAGATTCTTGTTCAAAGAATCTTTCTGATACTAGTCAGAAAGGATCAAAAATTGATTTGTATTAATTCTTATTTTTTGAGGCTTTCTCTACATCATAGGACTCTGTTGAAGGGTTCCTTGCAACCAATGCATTTTTACTTTTCTTACAGCAAAATGATTCATCTGGAATCAAGTCTTAAGAAGGCTTTAATATCTGAAAAGTACAGACCATTATAAATCCACTGAAATTCTAAAACTAAGATTGTCTCTGATTTTCTTATGGTTTAGAAATTTCTCAATAACATATTCCATGTGGATTATTATTATTAATATGAAGATGCTGTTTGTAAAGACTAAGTTCAACACTGATATAAATCTTTTTGTGAATTAGCAAGCATACCTGGAATTGAGTCAGTGGCTTCTTTGCTATTACAAAACTGGTAAATAGGGACAGAGATCTTAAATGTCTTTTCATATCACTTGGGATATTGTCTCTTACATACTTCAGTACCCCAGATCCTGGAGTTAAGTGGTTGTATTTTCATGCTTTGTTGCAATAGTTTTAATTGGAGACTATCGTTAAGTAAATAACATCTTGAGTCCCAATCCACAACTCAAATTTTCAGATCCAGCCCAAGAACGACATTGAACAATCTAACCAAAATTCATTTTTTTATTTGCTGACATCACATAGACAGAATGTTGTCAGTCTAATCCAATCCTACTCTAACCCTAACCCTAATGAAGATCAGGCAAACAGCCTCGCTATTTGATAATTCCTCTCTGGACAAGGGGAGAACTTGAGATCAACCACAAATGCTCTAGATAGTTGCTCCTCACAAGGACACCACAAGATGACAGTCACCATCAGCTTTAGAGCTCTGGGAGATGAAGGAAAGCTATCTTCACTCAAATTGAAGTCAACACCTACAAGAATTTGCATATTTTCTTTTCTAATTATTTCTGCATATTTCATTTGCTAATTACTTTTAAAAGTTGCTTGTTCACAGCTTTTCAGCTATTGCGAACATTTTGGATCAACACATTTTACAGAACCATGTGAATTTTTCTCAGTCATCAGTGATAGAAGTTTTAAATGCAAGTGTTATGAGCCACAATTCAGAACATGACTCTGACCTGGAATCTGACAATGTTCTTGCAGATGTCTCTGTGTTTTAGGTCTGTCAGCCTCAGGATCCAATAAGTTAGCATTCAATTAAGACTGATCAACAACAAGCATCTCCTGTTTAGCTGGAGCACTCACATGGTGAGCCACAATGCCCAAGCTCCTGATCTAGACATCTACAGAGGTGAGTAGAATTATGGTCCTCAGTGAGACTCAGTGGTGAAATCCAATTTTTTTTACTACTGGTTCTGTAGGCGTGGTGTGGCTTGGTGGGCGTGGTGTGGCTAGGTGGCATGGCTTGGTGGGCGTGGCAGGGGAAGGATACTGCAAAATCTCCATTCCCACCCCACTTCAAGGGGAAGGATATTGCAAAATCTCCATTCCCATTCCACTCTGGGGCCAGCCAGAGGTGGTATTTGCCAGTTCTCCAAACTACTCAAAATTTCCGCTACCGGTTCTCCAGAATCTTTCATAACCTGCTGGACTTCATCCCTGGTCTAACTCTATCCCTATGGGGATGGTTGATTACAAGGAAAACGAATCACGAATGAAGGTGAATATATGTGTCCCAGCATATCATTGCAGGATCCATTTTTTATAATTCTGTTTCATTTAAAGCACATATATACTTAATATATTTAATCATAATCCACCGCAAACTCTGGTATACCTATGGAACTGTTTAAGGGTCAAATGGAAGAGCTAATCTGTTCATCTATGCCTGAATTATGGTCATGGCAGTTCTGTAATTTAGACCATCCTTCCATGATCTTTCATCAGAAATAAGGCACCGTTGTGTTTTTGTTTGGACTCTGGTCTACCCCCAAATGCATCCCAAATACCTACCGTTCTTCCTCCTCTTCCAGTGGCTGGTTCCTCCTGAATCTCACTAGAATTCCTCCTTTTTTTCTCTCAAAGATATTTCTTTGAGGATCGTGCCACTAGGAGACTGCCTTCCAGAAGCCTTCTAAAGACTTTGCAAAGTTCCTATGTTCATCTGGCAATTCATCCAGGGAACAGGGAAATCCATCTCTCTCTATCTGTGGTGGGTGTGGCTGTTTCTCAGTTGTTTTTATTTGGTGTCTAATTGTCATTAATATACTTCCCGAATTTGACTGCTGAGAGGGGGGGCAGGGGAGGCTCAGTGCTCAGACGGACTGCTAACATTCCAGTCAGGACCAAACAGTATTATCTGAAAGAGCCTTGACCACACCTTAGAGCAGGGGTGTCAAACTGGATTTCTTCAAGGGCGGGCTCAGCATTGTAGTTGTCCTCCACGGGCCAACTTGGGGGGAGGCAAGATGGGACGGATGGTAGATGCAACGGATACTTCCTGCAGCACCTTGCTGGCCAAAACTGGGCATCGGGGGGGGGGCACACACAACCTCCCATGCCATTTTAGCCAGCAGGATGTTGTAGGAGGCTGTCCAGGCCAAAAACGGGGTGGAGCTGCACCCCATTTTCATTAGCAGAGGCACCGCAGGCTGGTCCTTTGCTATTTCCAGGCTGGCCCTGTGGGCCAGATCTAAACACCTTCCAGGCTGAATCCGGTCCACGGGCCTTGAGTTTGACACCCCTGTCCTAGAGTAAACATGATTTTCAGTCCCTCCATCCTCGATTCCTATTTGACAATGGGAATTTTGATTTGAATTATTTTCTTCTGTTTTGGGACAGCCTTTCCCACCAAAATTCTCTGATGATGGACATTTGATTCCCTGTGTCAATTAGATCCTGCATGGCAGTGGTCTTGATATTGAGTGCAGTTAGGTGCATCTCCTTCATTGAGGGAACCATCTTTCTGGATGTCTTCTGCCCAGACCTTCTCCAGATACTACAGTTTTGCGAAAGACTCAGACTCAGCCAGTTATCTCCTGTCTGCTTCTCTCCATCACAGGCTTGGTTATCAGCTCACATAGCAGTACACCCAGGTTTCAAGGCTAGTATCAACCATCTTCTCCCCTTTTGTACAATAGTAATTGTACATAGCAACTGAAAACTGCATGAATAGAACCATGCAGGATTCCAGATAATAATATAGCAACGCATCCATTTCCAAATTCATTCATTATATTAGGATTCTTTTCAACTTCTGAGTCTGGCCAAAAACCCTGGAATTTCCCGGTGGCTCCCATCCAAGTATTAATTCTCCCAACCTTGCTTAGTCAAGCAGCTGAAATTTACTGAAATCTTTATTTTAAACACGGCAAGAAACCAAGACATAGTTGGGTGCAAGGAGGATATTTGTGACGTTGCTCCCCTATTTTAATTTTGCATTAACAGGCAACCACCTCCAAGGGTTTTTACTAAGTTTAGAAAATGTGGGAAGGACAAAACCAGCCTCAACCTCTTCCATACTTCCTTTAAAAATGCTGAAATAGGTGGAAAGTAAAGATACTTCTCTCACGTATCCGTACTTGCTGAGTTCCTTAATGACGATATCCGTTCCTCAAATTTTATGTTACTGAAGGCATGATTGCTGTTCACATTATTAATGTGGCCAAGAAGAAAATAGTTTATGTTTTGCACTGCAAAACTCCTTATGAAATATTTCCCGTTGCTTCTAGGCATTTGCAATAAAAAGTGCAGAGCTGCCTCCAAGATTATAGTAGATCTTTTAAGCACTCTCATCTCAGAGAGAGTTCCACCAAACTCAACGGGGTGTACTTAACAGCTCAGTTTGATTAGATGGTGGTGTTGATCTGCTTCTTCCTATATTTTATGTTTGTTTATCTTACCTTTTCCACTTCCTATTTCAGTGTAAAAAATCCATTTGAAGTGCTTTAAAGTCTTTGGGAAAACTTAAATATTTTACTGTTATATAGTGGGGATAACGAAAGCAAATAGAAACATACTGGCAGCAAGCAAATCCTTTTATGCTGAAAACTGCTTTCCTGCTGAGTTAGTGGGTGCTGTTTATTTTGATCAAGTAATTTAAATGATGGCTTAATTGGATTTTTAAGATATGTTTGTTATTTTACTATTATTATTATTGGCAGCTCCTTGAGCACCATGTAATGATGGAAAGAGGAGATAGTAGATAGAAGTAGTAAGATAACTTTTTGGTTATTGATTGATTGCCAATTGAATTGAGATGTTGAATCGTTGCTTCTAGATGCATATAGTGGAGAACTGAAAAAAGAGATGCTGAAGGAGAGATAAGCAATCGAAACAATTTCTCAATGACTTTTACAAGTTATTTGAATACTTTCCATCATTTGTTATGTTCCTGTTCTTTTTCTGCCTCCCGAAACCATCAGCTTGTTCTGAAGCACTATATAGGATGTAAAATAGTGATATAATATCCATTATGAATAGCAAGTTCCACCTTTAATAAATATCACTGAATATATTTTCCCAGGAGAAATTAAGCAAAATGAATAGAGATTATTAATAGGGGATTTATTTATGGCTCTAACTTAATGTGCAACATTTATATGCAATGCTATTGATAGTCCTACTTTCATTAGAATAAGTATCATTTTCAAAAGTGTCTGAAATAGAAGTAAAGGAAAGTGAGATTTTGTTAAATTTCCTACACTCTGGAAATTTAGGTAGTCCTTATTTAGTGACCTTTATTGGGACCAACAACTCAGAGTAGCTGCATTTATGATGTTCATTTCTATTTCATATATCTACTATCCTAACATTTTAGATTATTAAATGTATTATCTGAAACCTGTAACTCATAGAAACAAATGATGTGTATGTTTATTTCTGAAATGAATATTGATTTCAGTTTAAAAATATAATATTGGGGCAAAAGTAGAGAATGCATGCAAAGGGGAACATCTGAAAAAGGATAATGTCATAAATACATATAATAAAAATAGTTAGGAAATGTACATCTAAAATAATGGAAAATGTCGGTCAGTCGGTCAGTCGGTCTGTCTGTCTGTCTGTCTGTCTGTCTCTGTGCTGTCATTCCCTCAATTTAATTTTGTGTAATTATCTAAATTGGATGCTGAATGAAACATCCTTTTTAAAAACTTACTTCAATTTTAAAGAGTCAGGATACAATTCAAACAAATTATAATGCAACAGGTTATAATCATCTTCCTTGAATCTTATATTGGCCCCAAATTAAAACGTATAATTTTAATTGAAGCTGTTCTTCAAGAATTTAAAAATCTCTCATAATTTGGAGAGATTATGACGTACCATACCATAGTCAAAGCCCATGTTTGTTTGAAAACAGTAAGAGTAATTGTGCATTATTATAGCATATACTCACATTGTTTGAATAGTCTCACAGCATATTGGTAAAAATGATTATTCTTTTAATATATATGGCTTTTATGTTGTTTAGTTATAAGGGATATAACCATTATTTGTAAAGGCTCCAATAAATGAAAATTTGATATAATCAATTAGAAGCATAATGTAGGGGTTCTAGGACCAGTAATTAGGAACTATGTAATGTGAATATCAAAATAAAAACAAACAGGATAGTGCCCTATGTTACACATACTTGTATCATGTGTGCAATGCATTTTTTAAATACATTCTATTTTCTAATCATTTCCCACTCCCCCCCCTCTTCCTGGAGATTTTTTTCAGATAAACTAATAAAAGGAAAAAAGATACAATGGAAAAACTACTATGA
>JANHFK010000843.1:65339-76407 GCA_036250565.1 Sibynophis collaris
AGATAACTCACATGAGTTACTTAATTAGCACTTTTAAGTAATGTCAGCAAGTTATCTGCCTAGTAGAATTACTTCAAACTGTTAGGTGGTATTCATGTTCTTTAGTGCATTTTAATTAGAGATTATTTTCATATTGCTCACTTTGTGGAAATTAAGAGGTCACCACTTGAATACAAGAGCCTGCTCCTCTTCCTTTTTTGATAAACATGTTGTTCCCAATTTATTTATTAGATGCTTTTAGAGGTCCATGAGAGGGTCATGAAATGACATGGAAAAGCAATTTATTTACCTGAATATATTCTGTAAGAGTATTGAAGACCTGCTTTGCAACTTGAATAGCTTTAGAGAAATTACGTTGTCCTTGTTCATCGATAACTTCCTTTCCAGAATAATACCAATAGAAATCACTAATTGATTCCTAAAAATGGAAGAAGGAAAAGATAAAGCATATGGCCTCACTATTTATTCAAAAAATATGAATCTCGTAAATTTGTTAAAGAAACAAATTGTTCATAAATTCTCCAAAACTGTGAGACAGATTAATATTACAAAAATATCCTCTGTAAAGATCCCATCAGTCTTAGAAATTCAAATAAAGTCCACATGAATCTTTGCATCATGAAAACTCAGATTGTAACTTCAACTTCCATTTGATTTTTCTGCTGTTACATTCTTTCCTTATCTGGTGTATGTAGGAGAACATAGAAAGCAAAAAGGGGTAAGGGAGGAACTAATGCTTATGAAAATGTTGTATAAATATGGGAGGGGACTGGGTGACTGTTGGAAAGAATTTTGCAAAAGGTGTCACCAATGTACTTAGGGCAATTAAACCTTTTTTTTTTCTTTTACTGTTTTCTTGTTCCCATATTTCTAGTATATTTTAGAAGGACAAAGTAGAGGAAGTAGGCATTATCAATCTTGCTTTTTGATATAAAAATATTCCAATGTGGGAAAATATACATAACAGTGTTACAAATTAGCAAAATATAATAATAGTGTTAAATGTTTGTTTGTGTGTGTGTGTGTGTGTGTGTGCGTGCGTGCTGGGAAATAAATAATTTTTCTTTCTTTTTTTCTACTATTACTTTTTTGATCCAATTTCAAATTGAGGTCGTTAACAAATAATTGTAACGAAAAATTTAAATCATGTTTATGTACAGTTTTCCTAATATAAGTATTCTTGCTTTGTAGAGGCAAACTTACTTAGAAAATTTAGAAAAATATGGATGCTTATGTATTGCATAACTATTCTCAACTAAGTTTGAGAATTACTAATTAAAATGTGAAACTGAATAAATTTCTCTTCATTAAAGCTTCAAAACCTACTAATTAATACCCATACATTTATTTTGGTTACTGCAAAAATAAGGTAAACTTTAGTGAAACCTTACAGTGAGTGATATTTTACCTGAACTCTCAATAAATAATCCACAGTTGATATGATAATGTTGACAGTTGTATTATTACCAGTCTGAGTTCTCAAGTAATTCTGAAAGCCTTGGAGAATAGAATGAGATGGAGTTAACAACTGTCCTAATCTCGAACTTTCTGAAAATTATCTATATCATAACATGCTTCCTTGTATGTATTTAATTTTTTCAATATATTAATTATACCTACCAAACATTATTTGGTTTACAAAATTAAGTTTCCTTTGGTATTTTAGAGCATTGGATGCAATAGGAGGAGGAGTAGAACAAACCTGAATTATGACCTTCACAAAGCAACTGAAGGAACCGGAAGAGGTCACAGGTAAATTCATCATCCTGCATCACCTTCTCCCCTGTGGAAAAGTCAATCCCAATAAGTATCATGACAAGATGCCAAGTAACGTTAGAACATCACATGTAGCACTTGTTACTTTAAAAATTATAGATATAATTGCATCTTGTAACATTTTCCAGGAATCAGTTCCATAGTGTTCTTATTTGGAAGTAGGTATGTTCATTCATTATGCGAAAAAGAAGTAAAATTTGAAAACATATCTCCCAAAAATGTAGCAGCGTGGGCTTGGCAACATTTTATCTCTCATTTGAATTTTGAATTTGTGAACATGTAATATTGGGAACCTAATGTTTGGTAAAATGCAGGTAAAATGAATTACTTAAATAAGGATGTAATCTATAGATAGATACTGGAATAAACAAGAGCTATTGTAATCAAATTAAATTAAGTTTATTGAAAATTTGCTTAGTTCTAAAATGCTTATTCAGGAAAAAGTTACTGAAGCCAGTGAAATAAAGTGATATATCTCTAATATTAAGTTTCTAGTCATGAAAAATAAGAATGTAATACTGAGTTCTTTAGAATTGCCTGTTTCTCTATTTCGAAAAGAATAGAGTGCTCATAATCACTCATGCTTCAGTCATCTCCTGAATGGGTTACTGAAACCAATTCTACACAAAGCTGCCCTTAAAGAGTATTCAGAAATTTCAACTGGTATAAAATATGGCAGCACAAGCAATTACAGGTGCTGATTGTTCATCATGTGTGACACTTCTACTCCACAAGCTGCAATGGCTACCACTATGTTTCTCTGCACAATTCAAGGTGCAAAGAAGGCCGTTAAAAGCCTTCATGGCTTGGGACTGAGTTACCAAAGGATCATACAGTATCTCCCCCCATGGTATCTATCCTTTCTGTTAGAACTGCAGAAGAGGCATGCAGTCTTTTTTGCTGTGGCACCCACCCTCTGGAATATCAGTCTCCCAGGAATCAGACTTGCCCCAACAATGCTAGGCTTTGAAAACCGAGCTTTGTCATTGAGCTTGAAGCCCTGATAGCATGAGTGAGGATGTGCCATGGCTTGCTTGGGCATCTGTGAGTCTTTTCAACTGCTATTTTTATGTTATTTTTGTCATTTTATTCTTTATTCTTCTCTAATTAAAGAATAAAAACAATAAAAAGCAACCAGAATTAAAAATAACAAAGATATTTTAAGAATAGCCTCTCTTTAATTCAGTGGCATGGTGACCTAGTAATGAAGACACTTGCTTCCCACTTGGAAGGTTGAGAGTTCAATCCTAGATAGCAGCAGATGTTTCTCTTCTAGGGCGCAAAGAAAAAATATCTGCTGCGAGCTCCGCATAGCATCAGGAAGGACATCTGGCCAGTAAACGCTCAGCTCCATCAGGTCACCCTAACTATACCCCCAAATTAAGGGATTAGTGTCATAAAAAGGAGAAGTTTTTATTCTTCATTGTAAGTTGTCCAGAGTTATGTAAATGAGATGGATGGGCCTATATATTTACTAAATAAACAAATAAACAGGCTGGCCTATGTAAAAAAAAAAACCCACCATTCTCTTGTGTATTGTGTGGTGTGCAATGATAATAGCTATATATTCAGAAAAAGTCTGAACATACATACTTAAGTAAAAGTGAGTAAAGTAAAAACTTTTTAACGCAAGTTAAAATATTGCCTGTGCCCATGCTATTATTCAATGGCGTTATTACACATACAGATGTTTGTTTCTGTCATGAACCATTTGAGATGGGAATATATTTTTAAAGAAGTAATGTGCGATAGAAAAAACAAATGACGGGTGTTGTGGTAGGTGTTGCAGTTCTTGAAAGTGCTTAAATGGCAGTTTATTAATTAACTCTCCTTCCTAAGGCAAAAGGAATTCCCTGGAAATATTTCTTTTGTTACGCAGATTCTGGATACAAAACATTTAGATTTAATGCATATACCAAAAGCCATTCCATCCTAATCATTCTCTTCTATACTGCTGATTATTTTTCCAAGTTGTTCCTTACTTTTGTTTTAAGCACCTACTTACTTACAATTATAAATAATTAAAAACTGTTAATCATATGCACATTTCATATTATATATAATGAGAGGAGAAAATCTTTTGCGAATGAAAAAAAGAAGGTGTTTACCATGTTGCCCATTACCATGTTTACCATGCCAATCAAGTAATTTATGATATTCCAGAAATGCCCTAGAGAATGGAACATATTTCTGAAATGTCTCAGACTTAAATGAATCCTTTTAAGCAGATCTTGAAATTTGTCTCTCTGTCTTTGTGCACTTCAATGCCACCACTCTTCTTCTATTTCATTTGTGCCTATTATAAAAAATATTTAAGTACGGGCAAGTAAAATAATTCCATTTCATGTGCAAATATAATTAGCATGGGTTATACACTCAGATGGCTCGGTTGCTACTGTAAATGCATTCTAAATCGCAGAAATGTATTTTCCAGAAACAGCCTGCAGCCTTCAATACCTTTGGTGTAAAACTGTTACTGAAAGAATTACCAAAAAATATATTTTATCATTCAATTTGTCTTTATTTGAGTGTTTCCCCAATAGTAGCTTGATCAGAATGTGTCATATTCTTGTCAGTAACCTCACATATTGTTAAACAGCGGATAATGTTGTGGGAATCCACTGTCAATAATTGAGTGGTGACAGAATATTTCTTACATGGCATCTCCTTGGGATATCATTGATGCTCTGGGACTAAGCCATCCTTTCAAAGAATGGGAGAGGCTAATAGTAGAAAGCAATATTGTGAGTCAAACTGGCTCTTTCCAGTTTAGGCTGAAATAAAAACAAATAAGCAACTCTACCAGAATGGAATGTGTAGTCTATTTCATGAGTCAAAATATTTCTTGTATTAATTATATAATTAATTAAAATTATGAGTTATTTTATACTAAACATTTAAAACTTTATCTTTGGTATCTTTGTGACAAAGTTCAATATAATTCAGATTATGTAAAACAAGGAAAGAAAACATCAGAAAGATAACTTTTAAACTGAAAGGAGAGAAAAAATGCACTTTCAAGCTTATCATGGTTTATGAAAACATTATTTAAATTGTAATGAAGAAATGAAAATGTAAGAAATTAATGTAAATCGATTTATACCTTTGGTTTTGAACCTTTTTCCATTAATAACCATAACAAGTAAAACATACCACATAAAAAAACGCAACATTTAATACATCACAAAAACAAATCAGATACATATCTGGTAAAGAACTGTCAATGTTTTACCAGTGGGGGGTCCAGCATTAAGAACATGAAACTTGGTCACAGTGAGTGAGGATCAGAATAAAGAGACTGTTGGTATAATGAACAATAAGAACGGGCACAACCGATAATAAATCTTGAATCAGTTAAAAGGACTATATTTAAGATTGTTTGAAATACTTATTTTATTACCTAGAAGAAAAAAAACCATAGTTTTAAATAAACAAGGTATAACCCCTTTCAAAAACCGGTAAGATATATTCTATTCCATTGCTCAGGTGTTTAAAATATCGCTCTAAAAAGATATGTCTAGAATCTTCATAGTTTCCATTTTAAGAAAAGGTTTGCGCATTTTGCAATAACCAGTGGTTACCTGGTGGCAATTATTATTATTACTACTACTGATCGCACACCTTTCGGATCATACCAGGGTGGTTTACAAAAAATGTCAACTATTAATATTAGAAATAATAATCAGGGCAAAAGTAAACATTTTTCTTCTCTCTCTCTCTCCCTCCCTTCCCCCCCACTCTATCCCGCTTCACGAATCATTACCATGAACCATTACCAGAGTAATGACTTTGTTTGAGGGGAGGAAGCACTCCAATGGACTAAACTGATCTTCGTATCCCTTACTCATCCGCCTTGGAGCTCTTCTACAGAGCAGTAAATTCATTATTACTGGAGCCCATTAATCAGTGCTTTCCAACCCTGGGTAAATCACCCCAAATTGGGTACAAGTAGTTTTTCTTAGAGTAAAAACACCCAAACTGATTGCCCAACCGTAGGAGGGACATTTAAAAGTATTTTACCTACATTGGGCAAAAAGGACTTTCTGATAATTGTATTGGATAATGAAGGAAATTGTTAACTACCATAATTATCAACCAATACATAAGCTGTGCTATAAGCACTTTTCTGTATATGCATCCCATTTCCTCTTTCCAATATTGAAGTGTTTAAAGTAACGAGGAAAACTATTCCTGCAAAAATCATTATAAAGTTGTACTTCTCAGTTAAAAATATTGTGTGTGAGTCTGTGTATGTGTGTCCGTACACAGTCACACCCATTCAAGTCAGTGTTGACTCGTGGCAACTTCCTGACTAGTCCCAGCAATTTTCTTGGCAGGATTTCAGAAGGGGCTTGCCATTGCTACCTTTCTAGGTCTGAGAGAGAATGACAGGCCTAATGTCATCCAGCTGGCTTCAATTTAAAGTGGGAGCAGATTTCGGTCTTGCAGTTCCTTCTGTTATGCTTTAAGCATACAGCAAATTGGTTCTCTTATTCTTTTTAAATAATGTCATTCTTTGTATCTTACAATAATTCACGATTTATATTATTATTATCATTGATAGTTGAAAAATAACTGAAAATTAATAATTTGTTCACTGAGAAGTAAGCATTTTTAATTTTATAGGCTATTTATTTTATAGACAGTTGACTCAAGAATTTTAAATAACACTTTAAACTACATGGATTTTTTTTTTCAACCAGTCAAATGTAGCATTATAATTAACTCTCTAACTGAAATCGATGATATTTCAAAGTTTTAATCTTCATCTGCACAGTGCTGAGTTCTGGTTGGGTCTTAGTTTTGCTACTGAAACTTGTTTTACCTAAATGGAGGTGTTTTTATAAGAACAAGGGATGATTGAGTTATATATTGAAGTTTCCCTTACAGAACAGATTCTCACAAACACCAAGAAATGTTGAAAAAGAATTTCATCAACACAATTACAACTAGCTATCATGCATTAATTCTGTTAATGTTTACAGTGAAAATATAACTTTTTAATCACAAAACATCCCCTTCCTCCCCCTCCCCCACCATCAAAGTCAAGTCTGGATCCTCCACTGATTTCCTATGTTTGCACAAACTAATGCAGCCATAAAGCCACATTAAATACACGACAGAAATGCTACAGGAAGACTACAGCACATGGTGGATTTTAATGTCATATGCACACATTTTATTTACAACCAACCATCACAAATACTTGGCCCACTAAGAAAATAACACCACCAAATGAAGCAGAAAAAAAAGAAGAAAATCAAAAAGCTTGCTGCTCTTACATCTAGTGTGCCAGATACTGTGCATATCCTGAGAAAGGGAGGAAAAAACAAAGATGTGGGGAAAGTTGGCATACAAATGGAACTTCGGAGAATACAACCATGATAATAATAATAATAATAATAATAATAGTAATAATCCTACTTTGACATTCTAAAAATAAAAAACGAACTGCATGCTGCATGGTGTTCAGGAGCTGTACAGTGCTGACACGAAGCTTACAACAGGAAAAAAGAAAGTCAATTGATGTGTAATAATTACCACGCTCATGAGTGATGACTGAGGTAGGGGAAGACAGGACATTGATTTCAAAGAAAAGAAAATGGGGAAAAAAGAAAAAAAGTGAGAACTTATTTCAGAGTTTTAAAAAATATATTTAGCATTGCTTCTGATAAATTAATTCTCCATGAATCAAATCAAAAGTCCAATTTAGGTAGATATATAAAAATGTAAAGAGAGAATAAAAATATTTTGATATCAGAATAATAATTCAACAGAGAGTAAAGAAAAAAAGAAAGAGATGCATATTGTATTCTTTTATAACATATGCCCAGGTTCCAAAAGAAAATGAACTTCTTCAATGAAAAACCTTACTATGAACAGCTATAGAAAAATATATGCAAAGAAAAAATATATTTCCATTCTTGAAAACCATTCATTTGATTGATTATCAAGTTTGAAGCAAACCGGAATACCAAAATTTACTCATATGAGCTACCTTCCAGTCAGATGAGTAAAAAAAAGAAAATAAAAATAAAAATGCTAAAATAAATACTGGAGTATAATTAAGGACAAGAATGCACAGAATCAATAATTTAATGCTTTAAAAACCTTTAAAAGTTTATCTTCTTTTAACTTGATATAAACATCAAGCTAATCAAAAGAAGTTGGAAATGGTTGCAAGGAAATTGCTAAAATATATTAACTTGCCTAACAGAATAGTAAATAGTTTAATTTTTCCTCTTATTTTGAAGAATAAACATGAAAGGATTTGCTAAAGTATATAATAGAAGAAATTCCCTTGGGAATGATATAAAGAACAGAGGTTTTAATGCTATAAGCCACCCAGAGTTGCTTTCATATGAGATGGGCGGCAAATAAATTTAAACAAACAAACAAACAATTAGTCACAGAGAAAATACACAAATGATTCTAGATGGAAATAACAGATTTATACAACAAAATAACAAGAGTGGAAAAGCTGATCAAAAGGTAGAAAAGGTGAACCGGTTCAAAATCAAAAGTTCTGATACTTTTTTTAAAAAAATCAGAAATAAAGAATTGGTGGTTCTCCAGATGTTGCTGAACCTATTTCTATTAGCCCATGAAGCATGGCTAAAGAATTCCAAGATTTGCTGTCCTGAAACATCTGGAATGCCACTAGTTCTCTCAGTTTTAAGCAAAGTTCAAAAACAGCATTTAAATCACGTTCAAGCAAAAAACTTTCATCGAGGATTCATCTTTCTGTGATACATAATTTTATTTCAGAATAGATTATACATGTCACAAATTTTCCATTGATTAAAATAATCTCAGACAAATATTTTCGTATCACTGTAAAATGATAAACAGGTCATACTTTATAGACTTAGACTTATTGTATGGCATTCAGAGTCTTTTTGGAATGGGGTGACCTTAACAAATCCAATAAAATAATGAATAGGATTCAAACTTCAGCCACAACTGTGTGTAATCAGTTGTGGCTGTCCTGCCTACTGAGGAGATTACCTGGGAGGAACACAATTTATATACAATCATTGTCTCATATGTGCCACATACTAGCAAGATTTAATATTGTACCACCTATGCTGATAGAAGAGAGATATTTCAGTCCAAGAGAGATTATCTTCCTGCCAGTTGGGGGATATGAAATTTGCTTTGGCTTACTGTGCTGCTCATTTTACACTTCAAGGTGCTCAGACTTAATAACCTTCTATTGTTAAACTATCTGGGTTAATCTGGTGTAGGGAAAACTCATTTTATTTTGGCCAATGTGTCTGCAGAAGTAGCCAATTCCTTTCATGTCATATGGAAGGCTAACAAGTTGTCACAGATCCTTATGAAAGTTGTTTTTTTGAAACTCCTTTTAAGTTTTTATTCTGTCTGTGATATTTCTTATTATGGACTGGGTGTTCTGTTGACAGCTGGCCTATAATCTATTATAATTTAAAAATCGAATAAATTAAATAAATTAATTATTAATTTAATACACTACTAAAATGTTGTGCTTGTAACCTTTAACTGAGTGAATATTACATCATAGGGCAACAATTTTTGTACCAAGTTACCTCAAATGGACTAATTTACAGAATGAATATAAAATCCAGGACCCATGCCTGCCACAGGATTGAAATTTGGCATATTTGTGTTTGTTTCAATGTTGTTATGCTGTCACCCAGAGATTCAATAGACTGGTCCCACTCTAGCCCTCCTGATCTATCTCCTGGAAATTGGATATTCCAGTCCCATCATTAGCTACTGGAGAGTGGTTAGCTCCCGTCAAGCTAGCAGGAAGTCGGAAATCTGACCACTGTTTGTTTGCCCTTGGTCATTCTGTTTTTGTTTAGTTAAGGAAACATCTCTGAAATAATGACCAACAGGTCATGGGTTGTCTAATTGATGTAATACTAAATGTTCATGTGTCTAATGTTTAACTGGACAAAATGCTGCATTATAGGGCCAAACCTTTTCAACCAAGATAACTATATTGGGCCAACATACAGAATGTGTCCAAATCTGGGACCTATAACATAAAAATATCATAAAGCATTTTATGACATAATACAAAACTGTCATATTTCCTGAGATAAACTCCTGATGTTTGATTGCGCTATATAATTCAATATTAGCTACTTTCAAGGCAGATACATCTCTGAATAAAACCCTGAATTTTTAAGAACTTTTCAGGTATATTAGAGGACCGGACCCTCTGGTCGCAAACACTTCTGACCACGGCCAAATTGGGTTCCAACCAAAGAATTCACAATTTTTTTTTCGCGGCCGATTTCTCCTTCTGCGTCATTTTTTTTGTAAGCACCAAATTTCCAAACTTAGGTTCAGGTCATGACCAAATCGGTTTGCGATCAATGTTATGGAACGAATAATGGTCGTGACCAGAGGTTCTACTGTACTGAGTAATCTGATAAGGAAATCTCTGAAATAATGATCCAGCAGGTCATGGGTTGTCTAGTCACAAATAAAGATAAACTAAAGCTATAATTATTTTTATTTAGTGACTTCAAAGGGACCAGGCAACAAAACTTTTTAGTAAGGAAAACTATACCTGATCCTTCTTCTGTTACCATTCCCAGGCCTTCTGCTTTATTCTGACGTTCGAAAGCATTTAGGTCAAGAACACTATAATGAAACATACACTGTAGTTTTAATCACAAACATTCAATTTTGTTGTAAGATGTAAGCAAGACATTTCTGTGCATTTACACTTTATGTAACTGAGTTAATACCAGTAAAGTGTGAATGCCTTTCACTGTATGGCAGAAACACTTATTAGGATCAGCAAAGAGGAATCACATCACTTTCTTTTTCTTAAAGGTGAAGACAGGAACTTCACCTTTAAGAAAATATTTAAGATTCAAATCTTCATAGGTCATGTTTGTAGAGCCAGCACTGTCCGAAGACATTTCTGCAGTCATGTGGCCAGCATGACATCACTGAGCACTATTACATTTCCATCACAGTGGTACCTATTTATCTACTTGCATTTGCATACTTTCGAACTGCTAGGTTGCAGGAGCTGGGTAAGGAAGAGAGCTCAGCAAAGTGGGGCTCAGGTCTCGACCCTGGGCTGCCGGCTTTCCAGCCAACAAGCTCAGAGTCTTAGCCGCTGAGCCACTGCACTGACCCTTTATAAGTAAACACATAAAAGGGCAGCTTCAATTGTACAGTTATAACCACCAATGTGATGTGCCGCTGAGAGCAAAATATAATTAATAGTTTATCTGCAACATCATAGCAATAAATTAGCTAGACACAATTATAACAAAATATCTTC
>JANHFK010000843.1:175648-189454 GCA_036250565.1 Sibynophis collaris
AGGAAATGAAGGAAGGAAAGAAGGGAGGGAGGGAGGGAGGGAGGGAGGGATATTTTTATTGTAGTCAGATTATTCTTGGCAAACCAATAGATCAAAAGTAAAACTTCTGAATATAAATGTTTCCATTCCTTTTATAAGATTTTTACCAACCCGATTTAAAGAAAATATGGAATTTTGAAAGTTATGACAGGGTTGAGGTGAAAGCCTTGATAGCCATAGCAATAGCTATTTGGTAGACATTAAACAGATGGTAGCTTTGAAGCTGCAAAAAAAAGGCTGCCAAACTCTTGTTGGCCTCAAAAAAGCCTAGTACTCAAACCTTGGGTCTGACATACATAAGTTTCCTGTATGCTTCTATATAGTAAACATTATTATAGAAAAAATGTTCTTACTCTCTGCAATAAAGCTACAATCTACTTGAGAATGCGGAGTTGAGTGAATATTTTATAGCCATCATATGTAAGAAGCTTGTTCTATATATATTAGTATTTCCAATACTATAGGGGAACAGCCAAAACTCTGACCCAAGGTTAAGCAAGATTGCAAATCACCAATTCCATCACATTGTGCCAGTATCGGAATAAAGTTGCAACCAAAATGAAACAGTTAATCCGGATGATAACTGGAACAAAATGTACACTGTTTCCTGCACATGACCTATGGTTATTGCTTCTGTTGCTACCCTCCAACACCAAACATACATCTCTCTCTCTCTACAACCCTCCTCATACAATGTAAACTGAGAGTTCCATTTTCTTCCTAAGAAACATTGCACCAATGCATGTAGGTTCTATGCTTATACCGGAGAAACTGGATACTTGTCCTGCTAAAACTCCCCCTTTTGAAATATCAACATTTTTGTCACATTTATTTATACACAGCAGTTGCAACCAGTTATTCAAAACGCTACAGTTCTAGTAAAATGAGTAAATTTCCAAAGCCTCAGAGACAGGGATACACACATATTAAACCTAGCTCAGACCTGCCAAGTTATGTACATATCTTCATTTAATCATTCCTCTATGCTAGAGACTTAGATGGACTCTGCATTTTCTACCAGAGTCCAGTGCCATCTACTACTTCATAAAATCCTTCATCATCCAGAAGTACATTTTTCCCACAGAACATGTTATTATTCCACTTTATAGACAGCTTAAACTCGGAACAATGCAAGGAAAGGTGTTCCCTTAATACTTTATGGAAGCAGAAGTTTATTTTGAAGTAAAACGAAAAAAGGCTAGGATCAAATATTCTACTTCAGACACATCTGAAGGTTCTAGCTCACTGGAAAAGACTCTAATTCTGGGAAAGGTGGAAGGAAAGAGAAGAAGAGGATAGCAACAAAGATGGTGGATGGATTCAGCTACAGATGGAAGACGTAAAAAAACAAATTACAATTCACAGGACAAGTAGTAATTCACACTGGGAGCGCCTCCTTTCTAGCTATCAATTATACAGCCAATACTGATGTCTTGGAAAGGGGGAAAACAGACTCTGGGGCTGTGCTATCAATGTCATTCATGAAACCCAGTTCCGCAAAATATCACTAGTCAATGTCAAAGATGCAATTGTCTACCCTAAAGGGCTGATGAGAAATTGCGAAAAGTCTTTATCTACTGTTCTTCCTCCCCTGCAAATTCTTTGCTGTTAAGGATGGCTCACTCCCAGTAGTTTACAGTTGCTGGTTCTTTTAATCTAAAATCATTATGGATCATTGCCTTCTTCCTCTTGTTTCTAGGTTTTTGTAACAGCTGCAGAAAGCCTGTGTTTTTTACCAAATTTAATTGTAAACTACCCTGAGGTCTAATTCACATCAAAGAATGGAATGAATATTTAAATATTTTTAAGGGTAAATCCACAATAATGACTTTTGGCATCCAGATAACTCCATCTTCCAAAGTTTCATGAATCATATATTTTCAGAACCAACTGTACATTTTTCTGATTATGTATTTGTACAATTAGCTTATTTAATCTGAGGATCCCACTTTACACATGCAGTAAGTAGGATAGTCTGCACCATCTGTACAATCACAAGCTTTATCTTTATCTAAGGTGAAAAAAAGCACTTCCTCCATTGGTTTATCACATTTCTTAGAATACCACATTTCTTAGAATAAACTTCAGATGCATCCAGATAAATTTGAATCTGTTCTACCCTGGACCACCATTCCTTCCCTCATATACACTATTAAGGATCTACAGCATCTTCAGGACTTTGCCATTTTTTTCATTATTTTATTCCCAATGTTACTCCTTTAACTGCATTACTTACTTATCATACCAAGAAAGGGTTTCCCTTTGGAATATATTCTGAGACCCAATAAGTGTTTCTCAGGGGTGAAATTCACTTACCTTCCCTACCAGTTTGCAAATGTGTGCGTGCTACGCGCGCAGTTCACTTGCACACAGCGGGGTCTATGTATGTGTAAAGCCTTCTGCACATGCTCAGAGGCTTAAAATGTCACAAAAAAGCGACATCATAATGTCTGCGCGGGTGGGCAGCTGCCGCTACCAATTCGCCCGAGTTGGATAAAACAGGCTGAATTTCACCCCTGATGTTTCTCCTATTCAAACACACTCTCGTTTCCCAATGTACCTTCTGTCCTCAACCCATATGACACTTAGTTATTCAAGCTGATTTTTTATTTGGGGACTGGGCTTAGTCCAGAATCTGATCAGACTTTGTTTCCCATACACTTTTTCCCTAATAGTTTCTTCCAGCCAAATGTAATCATTATCTTTTTAACATGAATTGTTGGATCATTAAGAGACTTTTCAACAATAGTTTTATTAGGCAACCCTCTCAAGATCCAAACTAACTACAGTACATGAATTTAAAACATTTACTGTCAGTCCACAAGGGTAAAGTTTAACCTTTATTCCCTCTTGCATGCTTTTTGCCTGCATATAAGGCAAAAGTGGAAACACTATAAAGCACTACTTCCCTCTCACAAATCTCTCAGGCTATCCAGAAGGAATCATGCTTGATGCATGAAGCACTGCCTAAAGACCCAAGAGACATATTCTCTCTTCATCTACATCCTGAGAAAAGTTCATAAACTAGAGCAATCAATCCTGTTTTTATCTCATGCATAGGCCTGAATACTAATTGCAAGGGATCAAAGTAATTCATTACTTCTAAAAATGTGTTTAGATAAGGCTGGTCACCTTCTCCAGAATCTTCCTTGGTAAAGAGAGACTTGACATTGAGTGAAAATTGTCTAATATAATTGAATCAAGAGATGATCTCTTAAGGACAGATTGTACCACTAGCTCTTTTAAGCAGGAGACATTATCCAGCCCAAAACATACTAATGTTTCCCTGGGTGCTGCTATGCATACTACTTCTTTCTGTGTGTGACTTCCCAATTGTCTCAATAAAGCTATTGATTTAAAATTATTGTGTCTGCTTGGAAATGAGCAACTGAGAGTTTTGTAGTCTTATCTTACTATTTGTCATCAATAAAAGTAGAATAGATATTATTTAATTGGATAAAGGGAAAAAAGCAATATGTTAAGGAAAAGCACTTCAACAAAGTGGCTGAGTTCATAAATCACCCTGAATAATAATGTGCTTTGGTTTGTTTTGGGTAGTATGTGGTCAAATCATTCGGATTTATTAAATAACTGAAACAATTTAGTGTGATAGGACAAATAAGGCAGTAAGTGAGGATCTGAAGATTTTACTTTTTACCAATTCAGGAAAAAGCAAAGCGAAGTAAAATAAAGAGAAATAGAAAATGCAACACACTTACGTAAAAAAAAACCCCACACACAATTACCAATATAAGATGCAGTTCAGCTATCTCTATCATTCTTCTTGCATTAGGAAATGTCCAAGTCAGGAGTCACAATCCAACCTTTTAAAGAGTTGGAAGCTATAAGCCTCTGAGAAGTAAACCACTCCCATTCTTAGCCTTAAAACACGTTTCAACAACAGGAGGTGTTAAAGGACACAGACAGGATCCTGAGGGATTGAAAAAAGCTGACACGTTGCCCAAGGCTACCCACGTGTTAAGGGAAACTAGATATGAGAAGTGGCTCCTGTTATTGGTTCATTTTGAGCAATCATATGTTGGCTTACAAAATGCTTTTTAAAGCATTTTTAAAATGCTCTTTCTATTGGAAGCAAGCAACACTGACCCAAGTCTCTAATTGACCATTCCTTGATTTACCTAAACCAGATACTAGATATTAAGCCAAGAAGTAAGCCCCAGACAATAAGTATTTACCAAAGAAGTATTGGTTAATTATTCATTATTAATCAACTATTGATTAATTATAATTTCATTTTTTTGCAGAGGATTTTTTCATGTTCTGTATTCCATTCCTTATTCATTTGATAATATATTGCATCTTCTATTTTTATTTGGCTTTGTTGTACACCACTCAGAGTCAGTTTGGACTGAGGTGATGTCTTAAAAAATCTAAATAATTAAATTAAACTAAATTAGGTAATTAAATTAAAATAAATTAAATTAAATTGAGAAATAATTTATATCACAAGTATTTACTTTGGAAGATCGAAAACAAAATGCTGTAGATTTCACATCAGCTTTTTCTTTGTCTGTTAGAAGAAGACTCTTGTCATCCATGAGATTTAAATATTTCCCTGTTGTTATATGTCTTAATCTGAATGGCTGCCCCCATCTAATGTGACTTCCACTCCATCTAATAAAAAAATAAAATTAGCATTCATAAACAATTTAAAATATTAAGTATTCAATGAAAACATGAATCATGAACATTCAATTTTATTTCTAAAATTAAAGATATGCTGAAATCACTTTTCAGTGATATCTCAACTATTAGACATTTAAAGCAGATATCAAACAAGACCTCATTAGCAAAAAACACTTGTTAATTTCAATGGAAAGCCAATCTAATTGTTTTGGTGGACAAGGTCATAGATGAGCCATGCATGCGGGCCATCAGAAGACAAACAGATCTACATCCACGAAATCAATAGAAAAAAATGAGACCTGTAAAGTCCACATATGAGATATTCATTTATATTTAAGTGGCATATTTAATAACTGAGTTTATAACAACATATTTTCATCATATAATCTTCTGCCCCAGTGTTTTTGGAACAAGAAGGATAAATAATAGGTTCAGTTCAGCACATTCCCAAATACAACCAACAGAAGGCTGCAAAACGCTGAGTTCTGTTTACAATATCGTATATAATAAATATTCATTCTTTACATAATGCACATCAAATTGACTTACATGCATTGACAGAAAAATCCTCTCCCAGCGACTGAAATTAATTTGATTGCTTTAAGAATTGTGTATTTATGTATGGGTGAAGAAGACAGAGATATACTAATGATTAAAATAATCATTTTAAATATTTTAACTAAATGTTTAACTTTCCAATAAAACAATACAGGAGAGAAAAGCAAAGAACAAATATGCCCAGGTTCACTGAGAGGCTGGAATATGTTCTGATATGAAAGCAGATACTTCTTTATACAATTATTTGTGTAGCAGATAGCACATCATTACTGCCAAACTGAATGTAAAGCAAAAATATTGTATATTTATCAAATCACAATCTGAGGCTAATCAAATTAGAAAATGCTAAAAATCTGACCGGTTAGCTTTTAATTTTTCAGACGGAACTGTGACATAACCTTTGTTCACAGATACTCTCATTAAGCAATCAATCAACAAGCATTCATTTCTGCAGGATTTCCTAAAAACAAATATTTTGAAAGAAACAGTATTTGGCAGCAGTATGCATCAATACACATACTTACAATTAATTTCAAATGATATCTTAAGTCATTGCACATTATAATCTTGGTACTATATCCAAATGGAATCAAAATCTTTTAGCATACTATGATTTTTTGTAACAATAGCAATAAAGAAAACCCTCTTCATTTGATAAAAGGGAATATCAGTTGCCATAATGGATATATTATGCCAGCATTTACTTACGCAACCCTCAAAGTCTCCAGTCGCCAAAGAGAACGAGCATGAATTGACACAGCACCACCTTCATAATGGACAGTTCTACAATACAAAAGACATTTTCCGAGGTTTTTTTAGATATTTGTGATAAAAACCAATTGTTTACACCAGAGAAATGTATTTGACCAGTGAAGAAATTGGTTAAAATAAACATTACATCTACAATAACCAAAACTATGTGTAAACACTCATAAACTCTTTTAAAATTTGCATTTTTAATCCCAGATAACCTTTCTCAAAGCAGTAAAAGAGCGTGCATTAGACTGAATTGCATAATATTCTGACCAATGCAATAGGACAGCTTTGGAACTTTTTGCAAGGTATATATATATTTTTAAAAGCTACCAAAGTGAACAGCATTTCTTTTTTGAAAATCATAAGGTGGCGAATTCATGTCTTTGCTTAACTTTAAAAAAATCAGAGTTATATAAAGTTGCATTAAGAAATTAGTTTAGAATCTGCCTCTTTCCTTCAGAGTTTTTTGGAAGGACAAGGCCATACTGTATTGCTTAGCCATATACTCATTCCTGGAAGTGCTGGAGAAAGAGAGAAGATCCAAAGAGCACAATGCTCTTGTAAGCATTCAGGCTTTTTAAAAGTTAGAAAAGGATCAGGTTGCTTACCTGTTTCTGTGGTTTTATAAACAGTCATCTGAGCATTCATTGAATGAATTTCGTGTTCCTGGGCAAATACCATCAGAACATCCCACAGCTGATTTGAAGGGGTGCCAAATGTTTCCTCCCATTGCACATACATGAAGGACTATTACTTACCTCAGTGAGGTAAGTAACCACACTGGGAAAGCAGAAATTTGTCTGAATGCAGAGACTGCCAATCAATGAAACAGTTAGTGAGCAAACTGTCCCTCTTTATTATGGTTCCTTGATAGTAAACTACACTTATCAGAGGTGGACCAAGCCAATTAACGTAGCATCGAAGATAATGTTATTCAACCAAGCATAGTAAACTTCATAATCCAGATATCAACCTAGTGGTCTAAACAAGTCAGAAAGTCAGACGAAACAGGAAAATATTATGCCATGATTTCCAATAATATTTTGAACTGTGTGATTGAAGCAGAAACACTGAAAAAACAGTACCCTAGTTAAAACATAAAATTGCTTACAAAATTTATTTCTGGTTAATATCTCACTACAACTCTACTTCTTCTTTATTGAAAACAACTTCAAATATAGTTGCAGATTTATTCTGGGCCACATGGATTATCTTGCCTGTTAACCTTCTCTTGAAAGTTTAAGGCCTTCTAAACTGAAGTTTATTTATATTGACAAACAGTTTCTTTTTTTGAAGCAGATCATATCTGTCTTATAGTCATGCCCTGGAAACTTATCTTCTTTAATGACTAAAATAGTTAGGAATATGGGGGGAAATGTGGAAAAAAACAGATATCCTTGCCTGAGATGATATGGCTATGCTGCCATTGGTTGGAATGATGAATCAGTATAAACTATTGAGCTCAAATGAAATGTACAAAAATATATAAAGAAAAGAGCAATGAGCATCATTACCTTGCTAGACCCAAGAAAAATTAATCCTACAAGAATTAAGCATAAGTGCTAAAAATGTGGATTGCAAGGTCATTTGAGGTTTTCATAGTTGTCATATATATCTAAAATCTAGAATAGCTAAGTTAATAATGAAGTTGATATACACATCTTCTACCATTAGGTAGACCAATAATGAATTATTGGAAAAAGAAAATATCTAGATTCTTTGATGAGCACATCACCACATATGCATGAACTTTGCAAAACTTGAGGTGCTATTGAAAGACCAGAGGGAAGAACTTTGAATTGAAAGAACTGGATTTATGATCTATATAAATGCTGATATGGAAATATGCACTTTTCAAAATAACCTATGTTAACCAATCTCTGTGATGTAATTGTGAAAGTATGGATGCAAATATCTCAACCTAAAACGTACAAGGAGTGATGAAACAACACATCTTGAGCCTTGGTTTCAGGTACTATCTCAGCTTGGAAACATGAAGCAATAGAAATAAAACCCTGTGAATGGAAAACTTTGATTGCTTTTGTGGAGAGAAGCATCTACATTTCCAAGTAGAGAGTACACCAAAGAATGATAATTCATGAAATAGTCTTGATTGCCCTATAATCTAAACAATTAAGAAAAAGTAGACTAAAGCAATTGATCAAACCACCCATGTACTTTAGAACATACAGTCAAGCTCAGTGTTTAGGATAATTCCCTATTTTTTATGCTCCCAAAAGTATAGAAATTAAAATAGCAGTTTCAAAGTGGGATTTTGTTAGCTGGCATTCTAAAAGGGGTGTCTTGGCTCCAAGAATTATATTGTTGCTAGGAAAAATCTGGTAGATCCAGGTCCATAACAATGCACAATACTTCATTACCTGTGAAGCCTTGGAATTAGAATAATGAAAACTAGTCTCTGCCACAAGTCCTTAGTAGCATGGAACAGTGCTACTAACATCACTGTGAAAACTAGAGTCAAAGCACTGAATTCCACAAATTATCAGGAATTATCATAATTCCTGAATTATCAGCTACATTGGCTACCTAGCTTCCCAGCTTTTCATTCATAGCATTTGCTTAGTATAGTACTAAACGTCTTGTGATGAGAATGAGTTTCATCATAGTCAACAAATCCTCATCCAGTAAGGAGAAAGATAGAGCTCCCTGGTGTAATTGATAGAGATGAATATGTAGTTTGGAGGTGATGAAACTACTAATAGAAAGCAATTGCTGCTATGGTTTAGGCAAAAATATCTGGTGTTTTCTCTTCACCACACACACACATTCATGGCAGTCGTTTTATTTTTGAGCTGCTGTCTTGATACTAAATAAGAAAAGGTAACAGTATTACAACTGAAGCAGTTAAAAATAAAATACAGAATAAAATTTAGATCAATTTCTACAGGCTCATCCAATAATCAGAACAGAAAATATTAATTGAGGTAACTAGTAAAAAGAGTTAGTGACAATGCAGTATTTTCTAGAGTGATGATGGTATCTGTGTAGAGTATGGAGAAGGTTTCAATTGACACATTTCCTCATTCATTCAAGACTGTAAAGTGATATCATCTATTGTGTATCTTTGTGAAACATTGAGAGTGACCACATGAGTCCACTCAGAAGCCTTTGCCCAAATCTAAAAGGAAGAGAGAATATCCATCTGAATTTGGGACACTGATACACTTGATACACCATCTAAACAAGCCAAGACATTCAGGTTGTGAATTACTGACAAAAGACAAACAGCAAATTTAGGGGGAGAAAATGCAGAGTAATTATTTTAAAATGCAAGAAAAAGTATAGTAAATTCAGAAGGCACCGCAATCTTGAACAGGAAGGAAGTTAAATCAATTGTAATCAGAAGAAAGTAAGGTATACAATTCGGTATCCTTCAGTTATGTAATGCGAGGGAGTATTTAGGGTTACCAAAATCAGCTCAGCTGTAGAACATATGGATGATATCTGTGCAGACATTGAAACTATATTTGTTAAATACAGAGATGACAAAGAAGAGCAGGAGAAATCCCTCAGCCAATTTGCACATTTTACAAAGTGAAAAATCTCCAGTTCTTCGTTTTTTTAAGCCTTTCACTTCTTCCATCCTTAATTTAACACAAAAATCAAAATCCATTCCTACAAAAATTTGTAGCAGAATCTTTTATACTCTTTTCCAAGAAATTATAAGGAGGAACCTTTAAAAGTGTTTTGTGAGCTGCAAACTAATTCTGTCAGATGCACAGAATGGCTAAACTGATGCAGGATTTAAATTGGGAAGTGGGTGAAAGTAGGGAAGAAAGACAGATTATAGAGATGCAGGTTTCATGTCAGACAGATTATAAATACTTATCAATGAAGAATTGTAAGAACTCTAATATATTAAAAACCCATTATGTTTAGTCAGACATTCTGAGATTAACTGGAACTTTTTTGATGTATATATCTTCAGCAATCTCTCACTCAATGATACTATTAATTTCTCTTTGCCAAAAATCCTGATTCCTTTGATTTTTTTTGCCACCATAGACCAATACTGCTCTTCTTCAAAAATATTCAGCAAATATAATGTGCTTCCTAATAGCCAGTTAATTGGTATGAGTAAACCAACTCTTTACCATTATATATTTCTACATCAAATAAATTATTTCCTTTCCCAACTGTAGACTAAAGCAGAGCTTATAAATAAATTACAATTATGCATAACATTATTTATTAAACTATAGCAAGTTTAAAGATGCTATGGAGATTATTTTATTATAGTGGCTGTCTTTACAAATTGCTACCACTTAGGGAAAAAATGAACTATGTGCAAAACTATATATAACGGTACTTATTAAAAAAAAAAACCAACAAGGCAGAACAAATCTGAAAATAAATATTCAACCGGGGAAAGTAAAAATGTTCACTTGTGAAGAAGGGTTTTTGAAAAATACATTCACGAATCTCCCACAAGGACCTTTCTACAGAGCCTTTAACTTTTTGGTCCTTCAGTTCTATGGCTATAAAAGTCACTGTGAAGCAGGAATGGATATCTACTAAAGCTACATTGCTATACTGTATTTTGCAAAAGGTCATTTAATTATTATTCATTATTTTTATATCAAGATTTAAATTCAGAGGCCTTGAGGTGTGTATGACTGTTCAAAGTTATGGCAGTCACAGAACAGGTGCTTTATAGACCATAAACACCACTGTTGTAAATTGTTGTGTCACTGCAAACACACACACACACACACACACACACACACACACCATGGTCAGGTGACTGCATGCTGGGCAGGTCATTATGTTACGAAGAAATGGGTATAAATCTTCTTCCCCCACACCTTTTTTTTTTGTTTGTTTGTTTGAGGTACACTATTTTCTTCACAAGGGAATTGTATCAACTCTTTAATTATTTCTATTGCCTTTTTTGTACTGGCTATGATGAAAGGCACAATATAATCTACTCTACAGAGAAGTTTACTATATAGTAATGTTATAGTCATATTGTGCTCATTAAAATGCTTTGCCTTACACAATTTTGGAGATTATAATAACTCAGAATAGAAACAGAAGATGTTAAATACACAATTGAGGGTTACTATATAAAGATAATCTGATATTAATTGGTTTTAATGTGATATTAAAGTATTTTAACTAAAATGTAGTTTTCCATTGAAGATTTAAACAATTTGAAAAGTGCATGCATTTAACAATCTCAGGATCTCTGTTTAACCATTGGTTCTATTTTAGGGTAATCAGAAAGAATAATTTCAGTGGGCAAAATTTTGAACATTTAATCTACCTAATACAGAGGCAGAGAATTTTCTTCAATTAGGAGGCTACACATTCTTTTTGGGGAAAAATATTTTTAAATTATTTTTTGAGGACCACAGAAGGGTAAGTCTGTAAGTCACTAAATAGGTTGAAAGAAATATTTTCAAGACTTTCTTTTTAGATTGAGAAAGAGCATGGGAAATTTTAAGGATGAAATTTTTGCCTCACAGAGGCATACCATACCCATTTCCATCTTTACTTCAGAGGAAAGAAGAGCCAAATATTGTAAGTTATTTGCTTATGACTGAATTTTCTCAAAGCAATTTGAAGGTACTCAGAAGATCATAAATTGGACTCAAGAGTTTTCTTAATCTAATCTGTTTTTATCATTCAATACAACCTAAGTGTGGGCTAAATTAGGGGTACACAGTTTCTCATACCCTTAAGTTTGTATGAAACAAACTTGAAAATAAGGAACTATGTCACTATGAATTACGATATACATAAAGTTATAGAGGTAGTCTTTTGACTTATAACCATTCACTTAGTGACCATTCAAAGTTACAATGGCATTGAAAAAATGGCTTATAACCAGTTCTTGCACTTACAACCGGCATAGCATTCCAATGGTCATATGATCAAATTTTGAGTGCTTGGCAACCGGCATGTATTTACGACAGCAGCAGCATCCCCTGGTGATGTGATCACCGTCTGCAACCTTCCCAACTGGCTTCCAACAAGCAAAGTCAATGAAGGAAGTTGGATTCATTCAACAACTACATGATTCATTTAACAACTGCAGTGAGGTTATATTTTATGTAAGGTCATAAAATTGGCCAATGGTGACTTAATGGCTTAACAGAAATTGTGACTCAATTGTGGCCATAAGTGAAGGATTACCTGCATATTCATCTTCATGCACATTTCTCATAGCATATGTTTTTTGTATGTGATTTTATTACTTTTTCTACTTTTAAAAATAGCAATTTTATATTTTCATTTACATATACATTTTCAACTGAAGAACTGTATCACAAAAATGAGAAAAGTGTAAATACTGAAATATAGCGGTATTTCGATGACCGTTTACATTTTGAAAATTCAGTAAATCTGTCAACTTAGGCAAAACCTGTTTGAATGATTCAGGTATTCAATGTAATGATAACCAGTATTCTCAATATATATATATATTTCTCTTCTGGACAATATTTTCCAGCAAAAATGTAGTGACACAAGATAATTACTTTTCCTTCTGAGTTCAGCTCAGAGAGCAGTTACTACATCAATTTGTATCTCTCACACATGCTAATCCCTGAGGCAAGCCCTAGGTACAGCAACAAGAAAATGAGAAGATTTTAAAATATTATTTCTACTTTCAATAAATGAAGATAACAAATTGACTAGTTCTGTAGGCCGTGGGCTAATTCAAACTTTAATTCACTTCAGACTAGCCCTTTTCCATGAACTGCTCAGATGATCAATTCTTATGCTGATAAGAAATGTTCCTATAAAATTCAAGGTTTATCTACTTGTTGCCAATGCTTTTCTCATAAAAAGGCCTCTCGCAGTCAGAAACCCTTCATTACTTTTAATTTTAAATAATGTTTCGTTTATAACTGGGAATGGGGTTATATGAATTTGTTTAAAATGTATTATCTATTCTTATCAAGCTTCCTGACATCTTGGACACGATCCTTGGTCAAGTTTGCTACCAAACAACTTTTTCAATATAATTCATAGGAATACATTTTACATCTTAGAAATGTAAAAATATATGCTTTAATAAGTATTTACTTATTCAATTTAATTCAATTCAATTTTAAATTTCCTAAGATACTTCATAAAAATTCCAAACACCAGTTTTGGAGATACTATATTTCAGGAAAATATATTATTTTCATTAAATTAAAGTTGACCTTAGTCAAGAGGGCAATCCATGAAATATAGATAACTGTCAATTTATGATCATAATTGAGGCCATATATCCTTGCAGTCATAAATTGAGGTATCCAATTTTTTGACTTTTTGCAGCAGTCACTAAGAGAATGCAACAGTTGTTAAGGGAATCAATTTTCCACAATGGGAACTTTTTGTCAGTATTGCTGAAAACCATCAAAAAATGTAAATCATGGTCATGTGACTATGATACATAGCAAACTTAATAAAGATGAGCAAATGTCCAAAATGCAATCATGTGACCATGAGATGGGGAGGGGAGGGCTATACAAGTAACTTCAAAAATGGATTTCAGGTAGCTGGGGGTGGGGTTGCAACATCAAACAGTCATTAAGCAATTAGTCAAAAGCAGGGATGAAATCTAAAATTTTTCCCTACCGGTTCTGTGGGTGTAGCTTGCTGGGTGTGTGTCTGTGACTGAGTGGGCGTGGCCAATTCGACATCACTCATAGCCACGCCCACTGTCACATGAACCACACCCACAGAACCCAGTAGGAAAAATTCTTCGGTAAAATTCTCCCTTCCTGCAGACGCGAATGTGGCTGCAGACTCTTTGCAGAGAATGTTACCAGAGTGAGCCACTCGCTCCTC
>JANHFK010000845.1:0-12804 GCA_036250565.1 Sibynophis collaris
CATTTTCGGCCTAGGAGCCGTAGCTTAAGGATGAGTGCAATATAAAAAATGCAAAAATACAAAAATTTCTCCACGGATCACCAAAATTTTCCCAGGGACCACCAGTGGTTGGTGACCACTGTTCTAGATGCTTGCTAAGAAAGGATTTTTCAAAATGACCATCAGATCATTAGTATTTCTTATATTGTTATTAACATGCTCTGATGCTAAGAAGTTAGTTGTTCTACTCCCACTCCCCACCTGAAAAGAACTCTGTTCCAATTGCCACTTGGACATAGACATGGCCAGTGCGTGACTCATCCAGCCTGCAGTCTGGAAGTTTAGACATTCTACTCCCCACCTGAAAGGAAGAGATAGGAGAGGCTTCTGTGGGGCAAGCCTGAAGGAGAGCAGGGAAAGAAGAGGAGAGGCTTCTATGGGACAAGCCTGTGGGAGAGAAGGGGAGAGGAGAAGCCAATTATAACTACTCATTAATTTTCAAGGTATAAGTGTCGATTTATCAAGCCCGATTACATAGTTTCATAGCGAAGCATGGGTATCCAGCTAGTCCTAAATATATACTGATTTAGTTATTTTAAGTTATTACTTAATACCAATACATCAATGGAAAAAAAATCAGACATGGAACCAGAATCAGGGTACAAATGAAACACCTTCCCAAAATATAGACTGGTAAGTAGAATGTATTCCAATATTCTATGACTCCAAGCCCCATAGATATAAATTACATAACACCTCCACTGTAAATTTCCCAGCTTCTCCCCAACCAAATACAATTTTGTTTCCCACCTCAAAACAGTCAGAAATCATGGTGCCAATTTTCAGCAATCAGAGTGATGAAATTTAACAGCATGATTATAGGGGCCATAATAAAAAGTTTTTTTCCTGCATGTAATTTTCAGGTTATAGGTTTTCCTTGAATGTTTCAGACAACAGGACTTGAATGAATGGATGGATGGATGAGTGAACAGATGAATGAATGAATGTTTCGATTAGGTTTCATAGATAGTGAGTAGATAAATGAATGATTTTTTTTTACTTTGATTTAAAATCATTTGTATGTGTGTGGAAGTGTCAGAGTAATAGCCATGCAAGTTGGCTTTTTTTAATACAGCAAATAGCCCTGGATTATTCTTTTTTAGGATTTTTAAGTCAAAAGACTAAGTCAATAGGGGAATTGAATAGATAACTCTTTTCTTAATTTTAAGATTCATTGAGACTGAGTAAATTTCCATCTAAATGTGGTAGCTGACTTTTATTACTCTCTTTTAGAATTTCATTGTAAAAATAGTTGCCTATGCTGTTCTACACAATTGCTTCTGATTATTAATAGAGAACCCTTTATCTAACTTTGATTTCTGTATTTTTGAAGTTTTGGAATTACTAACATATTTTGCTTTTTACAGTCAGTCTTAAAATTCAAGAGAAGAAATTAACCTATTTGCCTCAGTCCTCTATAGTGGATTTCATTTTTCAGATGTATTCGTTAGAAGTCTTCCGGTTCATGTTTACTTTATTTGCTTTTGTTAAATGCTGACATCAATTATATTTTGTTGCTTTAGTCATAAAAGAATTGTTCAGGAAACAAGTGCATCCTAATTTATATAGCCATGATGGCGAATCTATGGCACGCATGCCACAGGTGACACATGTAGCCATATTAGTGGGCATTAAAGCATTGCCCCAGTTCAGCTGCAGCACACATGCATGCACTGGCCAGCTGCTTTTCGGGCTTTCCGGACCTACCAGAAGTCAGCAAATGGGCCATTTCTGGCCTCTGGAGGGCCTCCGGGGGGTGGGGACGGCCATTTTCCCCCACCCCAGGCTCCTAGAAAGCCTCTGGACCCTGAGGAGGGTGAAAAATGGGCCTATCAGGCCCTCCATGCCAAAAGTGGGGGAAACGCGGGGAGGTCGCATGTGCATGTGTGGGGCATATTGAATTATGGGTGTTGCACAGGCACACGCAACCTCTGCGCTCCCCCCACTTTTGGCATGCGATGGCAAAAAGGTTAGCCATCACTGCTATATAGCATACATTTAAGGTCTAAAACTTGTGAAGAACAAATGTGTAGTTAGCAACATCTAGATAGAAAAAGGCAGCTCAGTATGCTAAATATTTACCTAAAGTAACATCTTGAGATTTTATACTTTCTTTCATCTATTCAACACATTTAAATTATGTCGGAAATTATAATAACTGCAAAGAAAGTGTTCCAATTTAGACAGTTCACAATGAAAACACAACAGAGGTTTCCCTCCTGCTTTAGTGTACCACATACAGTAAAACGATTCTCTTCACAAACATTTACAGTGTGTATTATCACACTGAAATGCCCTATTCACCTCTTCCATATTTCCATGCAATATTGTAGCAAAACCTCAAAAGAGTAGAACTTGCACTGTGATGTCAATGCACAAAGTTTTGTCATTTTGGCACGACTGTGGAGAGGAACAGATGCCTCTGCTCTGCTTCAAAGCTCTGTAAATGAGCAGCAGTGTCAGTTCTGCAAAGACAAATTGTAGACATGATGCAAAGCTTTGGAGGGTAATCATTAGCCAGTTCTGAATGGGAAGGGTCTTTCCCAAGAAATATCAGCTTGAACTTGAGAAGGCTATGAAACTTCAGAAGATCCTTACTCAATGGACCTTTGAGTCACCTAAACAGAAGTGGAATGTCCTCAGATATTTGTCTGTTAAACTATTGCAGTTAAACTTGTGTTAAGAAATAACTCTGTTATAACTGTAGTCCCAGTTCTTGTACTATAAATTATAAAATTCCCTTCTTGGAAATTTTACTTGTGACTTTGCTTGCTTCTCTTTCCAACATCAGGTTATTTCATTTTTATTTTGCCCATAGATTTCATATGTGATGTCAGATTTTAATAAATAATTTAGTGATCTATGTAGACAGATAGGCAGATATTTGTGTGTGTGTGTGTGTGTGTATGTACATCCTATTCTTGGTTCCTTAGACCTGATAGCAAAATCAAGTTTCCAGGGCCTTGCAAAAGAGTGTCAAAATGGAGGCCAATCTTATTTCTGCAGAAGTGATGTTCTACAGGCAGGAAACTACTATTGAGAAGACCCTTCTTTTTGGCTCTACTAAATGTAATGCCTAGTTCTTTCATGTTGTTTATTTATATGAGGGTGGGTGGAAGGAAGGAAGGAAGGAAGGAAGGAAGGAAGGAAGGAAGGAAGGAAGGAAGGAAGGAAGGAAGGAAGGAAGGAAGGATCATGCATTATAGCATGTGTGTTTTGTTTCATTGTAGCTGTGCTACAGAGGACCACAGACAGAAATAAATTAAAGAGTCAAGATCTCTATCATATTTATAGCCCCAAAGCCAACCATTATAGTCAATGTTGATTTGGATGAATTCATATTAATTAAAGTTAATGGAAATTGATAAACATAAAAAGCTATGTAAGCAAATTCATTTAGGCCATGATTTCAGAAGAGTTGTGAACATTGTATAAACTTGGGAAAAAACTCAGAGATGTTCTGCCACAAGTGTCAATGGCCAAAAGATAGGATTAACTATAAGATGAGGGCCATTTGCTCTATAAATGCAATGAACCTAGCTTTATTACAGTATGCTTGCACAAAATTGTGTTGATTGATTGTGGATACTCAACTCTGGTAATTAGCCTGACACTAATCCAGTTATACTAGTGATTGACAATAGCCGAATAATCTTGTTGGAGCATTTAATTTTATTAGAAAGCAAACTAAAACTTAATGTCTGGAACCTTAAGGAAGATCTCCAGCTGTTAAAACAGCAGGATAATATTTTGATACAGGCATTTTTGCTTCTCCCCAGCTCTACAAAGTGAATCTATATCTCATTAGAGATGATTCTAATCAAAGTGATTTCACTTATTATCTAGCTTGGGTTATTTCCCCACAAAGTTGCTGCAAAATATTAATCTTTGCGTTTAAACAAATGGTTAGACTTGTGTTTTCATTGTGAAAGTTTAACTTGCTTGAAACCCATTGGTTCTATGAACTCATATTTGCTCTTTCCTTGGTGAGATAAGTGAGGACAGAAGCTGTGCTCAAAGTTCTCCAACTGCATTTTTCTTCAAAGGCTGTCAAGGGCCAGTAATGAAATGGATCAAAGAATTGTAGGCCAGCAAAAAGTCAAGTCAACTCCAGTACAATATTCATTACTTCTAAACTAATAATACTCTTTCCACACATGAGTAGAAAGGGCTTTTGGAGAAACCTGTAGGGGACCAATTCAACACAGTTCTTTCTGGATTATTATGGCTTGTGTTAATCACTTGACAATGAATAATGGAGAGAAAGCCAAAGTGTGTGTAACATCTTCATTAATTACAACTTAAGCTCCTATAAACAAGAGGTTAGCCTTGTTCAGCATGTATTTAGCTGCAGAGAATATTTTGAACACATCTACATAATCCTACTGTAAATAATTGAGGCTCCAAATGATTAATTTTTGTCAATTAAGTCTCCTGCCCTTAACCATTTAATGGATTAATTTCCCAATTTAAGCGCATCAGTATTTTAATAAAGATATTTTTTAAAGAATATTTAACTAAGTTAACACTGTTAACAGTTTTTTTTTTAAAGTAAGCAATACAGAGCAATCTAGGACTTTTGATTCTTAATCGATCAAGTAGAAAGAAGAAAACCTACTTAGGAGATAACCCTCACCATCAAATGAACTACAAACAGATAGCTATCTCTAACAAGAATGTCACATAACATCATTAAATAAAAGATGCCAAATGGGGAATAATAGGCAAGTCGCTATGTTTGGTGGTTGAGTTAGAAGATCTAGATGGTGTAGCAGACACTTATAGACAATTCTGGAGGAAGTGAGTGATTGGCTTCATAATGGGTTCTTCTGTTTGGTCTGTTGGATAATCTTTGGTGACTGTTACAAAAAATATTAGATTTTTGTTCCTTTTCAAATTTTGAAGGCTTTTGACACCACTAACCATTTCAGAGATTTGAGAAGCTAGGAATGTCTCCATTTCCATCTCTCAAGTTCCATTTTGTCCTCAATGTTTTGTTATTTAAAAGGCCTTAAACACTCTTCTTCAGCAGGCTTTTAATTTGAATTTTTAACTGTTTTTATTATCTCTGGTAAAGATAATTTTGACTTCCAGCTCCCAATTGCAGGCAATCATTTTGTACTGATGGTGACCTGCTAATCATTAAAGTCACAGCATGCCTTTATAAAGAGGAAGAGTTGCTCAAACTGCTTTTTGCATGCAGTTCTACATGTGAATGAATAAGTTTGGGAAAGCTTAAGAACAATGTGAATTGAAAGGACATCTTTCAAAACAAAACAAATGTGAAACCTGTTTTACCTCCTCCATTCTTTCCTCATTCTTACATCAGGAAGTGTCTGAGAAAGTTTCTAAGAATGCTATAAAAAAAAAAACATTGGGCATTGTGAAAGCCTAACAGTCTACTATATCAAACTGGATTTGCCAGGGCTTTGAAATATATATTTCTTTTATCCAGTTTTGCCTCTTAATACCTGATGTTTACAATGAATAAATATACACACAAATATGTACATAATTTCAATCATATATATATGTGTGTGTATGTGTGTGACTGAAATGTATAGCTATATAAATATAAGCTGAGCTCTATATTCAAGATGAGCTCTAATCTTTCTAGCAAAATGAAGTAAAGTTAAATTGAAGCAAAGATGGGTTGATCTGACATCTAAGGGATAGAGGCATATCTAGCACAAATATTAACACTGACCTCAGAAACTAATTTGAAATATAATGGCCCATACATGTTCCACTAGAAGATCTTGGCAGACTTAGGATGATATCCTACCAGTAAAAACATGCTTGTATGCCTCTTCAAACACATCCCTTTTTTATTGTGTGGAACATTCATAATCATGTCTTTAACAGCCTGCTGTTCCTTTTGAATGATTTTAATATGAATATTTTCTGGACGTTGTAATTCTAACTGCTTAATAGCATACTGGCAATGAAAGCTACAGTGACCAGATGTAATAGCGAACAGGTCTCTTGTAACTTTAATCATTGTGGAAAGGGGGAAAGAAAGTTTATTTCTTTTTATCCCTACATGAAATCAGAATAGAAAGTAACCTCAAGGGCCATTTAATACATCTTTTAAAGAAATGCAATATCCAGATAGATCACAATACTTTCTACACAGCTATTAAAAAAATAATGGTGCCCTGTCCAACTTTGCATGTGTTCAATCATCCAGGAAGAAAAATCCATTTGTATTCAAGTTTTGCCTATCCCTTCTGTAAACCACGTAGCTGAATGCAAAGTGCTTAAGCTTATCAAAAGGGTTTCAAAAAGTAAAGTTTACTGGGAGACTTAAGTCAATAGGAATAATTTAGCCAGGCAAAGAAAGAAGATGAGAGAACCAGTGACAGTGAATGGCAGCCTTTATAGTAGTCAGCTTCATTCTTTGGTGCTCAAATCAAAGAAAAAGGATTGACATAGAGATGCTTAAGGTACTTGTTTCAGTCATATCTGATACAAACTGACCTGTTAACCATCTCCTGTTCTGATATGAGAATCAAGAGCATAGTTACCATATCCTCACTTTTCATTAGTGCTGCAATTGAGTTTTCAGAACCAGAAAAACATCAAGTCATATCTCATGAGACTGTGATTCTACTGATCTCTCAAATCAGATGAGTTTATGTGTCAACCCGGGTTCTCTTATGAAAGCAAAGGTTATCAGATTTGATAGTATTTTCTGACAATGTGGAAATGAGTTCTGTTCCAGTTGAAATTGCTGAATGGATTATGGATTGAACATTGATTTGTTCAAATATGTGACTCAAACAAACCGAGTCTGCAGTAGATTTTGATATCAAATTAAAAATTGAATTAATTCCATTTAGAGCACTTGCACAAATGTACAGATGCTATAAACTGATTCTCATCAAATGTGCAAATGAAAGCCAAGTCCTTCAGAATTTCAGAGGTATTCAATATAATCTAGAAAATCAGCTCTTTTCAGAGATTGAACTGAATCTTTGTGCTGAATATTCATATAGTTGTACTACCCACTGACAAGATTTCAGCATTCCTATTGTTTAAATAAACTGCTTAAATGATAACAAGAAAATATGGCCTATGTGAGTTCAGAGTATCAAGCATTCCTTCAAGAACCCAAGCTAAAGTAAATTAAACTTCACTTTCAGAAATGAAATATCCCCAGAAAGTATGCCATCAGAATGTCTTAAAAAACACACTGGACAGGTCTTTCTAACAAACAAAGAAACAAATTGAAGAAGCAGAATATTATTCCATGGGCCTGCAGAAGATGCGGAGAATTTTCTATTTTCTTGCATGAATCAGCATGGATGACTCTAATGTCTCTCTTTCCTACTGCTTTGGATTTTGAAACTCTGTTCTGCTCATCCAGGAACACCAACTAGCAGTCAGAAAACACAACAAAACATCCTTAATCTCACCACATATGGACAGACTCAACCATAGTTTCAACTTGGATCTGAGCATCCTAGGCAAAAAGACCAGAACACTTCCTTGCCCCTTGCCCCTGGCCAACACCCAGATTAAAAGCAGACAGTCAAGCAGAAAACAATACACTAATTCAGTAATTACAAAGGAGAAAACCTAACCTCAATAACACTGGTAGGGCAAGCTTCTGCATATAAACAGGGTGCAAACCCTACATTCACTATCACTGATGATTTTACCTAATCGGGTAATAAAATATCTGCAAGCAAACAACTAAGGTCATAGAGCATCAAGAGTACAACAATTTAAACACAAGAGAATCCTATAAAATTACAATTAAGTTTACAATCTTAAACGGATAAATAACTAGAACAGATAGTGGGGGAAAAAGGACACAAGTAATACTAGAATTTATAAAACACTGTGAGAATGTAAAGCTATGGTAACTTTTGTTTTCAAAAACGAACAATAAAACTTGCAACCGCATCTCTCATGTTTCTGCCTGCTTGGACTAGGACAGAACAGTTAAGAGAGTGGAATTTATGGGTGCTTATGAAACTGAGTAGGCAATTATTCACTTTCTTTATACTATGAGAGCATTAAAGTACTACTCTGACCTCCCAGGTTGAATATTATCAGGTTTTTATTAGTGCCTTTACTTTTATATCACTGATATTCATTTTTATGAGATTTTTATTTTGATGTTTGGAATATTGTGTTTATCTTGCAATAGTCCTAGAAATCAGATTATTTTCTATCCCGCCTGCTGTTTTGTCTGTTACCCAGTTCCAGAAGATTTACATTTTAGATGATTGCTGCCCCTTGTATCCTAATGACAATAGCTTAGTTTTAATGACTAAAATGTTGGTACCAACTGCACATTCAATGCCAACTAATGCAGGTTCACAATAGCTTCTGTTGTGCTAAAAAAATTACTATGCATACCTCACTTATCAAAGTTAATAGAATTTCTACCTCTTCAAGGCAATTGTTCTGCATTGTACTGAATTCTCGTACATAGCATTTAGAAACCTACCTGCTGTTTTTATAGAACTGATCCTCACACAATTAAAGGCAACATATAGTGAAAAATAAATGTACAAACTGAGTTTAAAAAGGCTTAAAACACAATAGTGACATAGTTTAAAAATATTGCTTTCCCGATTCTAATGGATGTTTCTTGCCAGGGATGATTGCACTAGGGTCACTAGAAACAAAATCCAGGACAGAGTTTTAGGTCAAGCACAGTGAATCTAGCCAAGAATGAGCAGTAAAAAAGAAAGTTGCAATGAAGATCAGGGTCAAGCCAAATAAATCCAGCTGAGTAAGAGGCAACATACACAAAGAAAGTACCTACAGTATATACAAATATTATTCCAGCAGTGAACAGTCTGGAACTGGACACTTTAAACCTGAGTTGTTGGACTTTCAGTGTAAATAAGGGTTAGGGTTCCATTTATTCCTAGGGCTAAACAATGGTTCACCTCTTAACTTCATATAAATAGAGTATCTCTTATTTAAAGGTGATCATTTCTGGATTATGAAATTCTACACAAGTTCTAGATGATTGCATAGGGATACAGAAAACTCTAGCTTTGTTGCCATCTGTTGCTCATCCAAAGTTTGCAGTTTATATCTGATGTGTCTTCTCTGGTGCAAAATATATTTTTTCAAGGAGAAACATAGTTTGAAGTGACCTTATTATGCCGATCTGGTTATTTGTTTCTAAAGCAAGTAGGACATGAGTAGGGCATGGCAAGTAATTGTGACATTGTACAGGTCTCTTAAAAGTCACTGGCTCTATCAGGAAAGCACTTTAATCTGGCACTGAATCCAGATTTTCCTTAATATCAGCAAAATATTCTGTTACCACAATCTACTGAGTTGTAGGACATAATTGGATTCTCTTTTATTGTGGTTAATTGTGTTCCATGGGAATCAAATGTTTCCGAACAATTCTCTGAAACTGCCCATTAAGAAAAAGAGGAGACATTTAAAAATAGTTTAATTGTTGAGGTTCCCAAACCACAAATGAGTTTCCTTCAGCTTTCAAACTTCAGTGCATGGAGACTCTTTTAAAAGTCAGTTTAGGGTAAAGCAGTAGCACATTAAGGATCATGATGCTCACGACATTGAGCCTCTTCCATTTCCAATGTATTTTAAATACGAATTAATAGTTAGTGCACCCTGTTCACACATAATCTCTATACATTTGTATATATCCTGCTTCAAAATATCAGCCCATTTAGCCTCAAATGTGACAAGAAGTTGTGGCCATATATTTATTTTCCCATTTGCTAGTTGTAAACCTTTGGGAAAGGGGGATTGAGAATCTCATGTGGCTTTTATTAAATGTTTCTGGGACCACATTTAGACAGGATTCAAGAATGAATGATCAAATCAGAAAGTGACACTTTCATTGTAAAAATTAACGCATCTTTCTTCTACCTGAATTATAAGATGGCTCCATCCCTTTGTCATTCATTCCAAACCAATTATCCAAGGTTATGATTAAAAAAGATAGTAATTTTAACTTTTCTACTGAAAACTGCTTTGGGATGTCAACTTTGGGAGATGCAGGTTGTGCATCCACGATGAACGGAGGACATAAGCTTCAGAAAACTGAAGTGGAGCTCCATCTTAAACTCAAAGCAGAATCAAGTTTTGTCTGGAACAATGCAAAACAGCAAATCAGCTGTCGAAGAATTTTTTTTTCCTATGCAAATCCCAATATTCTGGAGTGCTATGCGTGTCACAGTTCCACATTATCTCTGAAATATGCCCATTTAATGAAAAATACCTGGAAATATAGATACAGTCTAGGTCTTTTAAGAAGCATCAAAACAGTGCCACCATGGCTAGAATTCTTTCAATTCTTGGGCTGATATTGACATGGAAACTAGGGCTACCATATCTGGGCTTTAATCTATATAATCTACAGGTACATTTTACTGTATATGTATGCATATCTATATCTACATATTTTTCTGTGTATCTGTCTGTGTCTCAGTGTGTAATCTAGATAACTACTAGAAGAATTTGTAATGTAATTGTCATTCAAATTGTTGCAGCCCAGATCTGGTAGGCCCAATAAGTAGAAGCTATTCTATATTAGAAAACACAGCAGGAAAAACGTCACTCCTTGATGGTACAGTCCCGCAAGGGAGAAGGGCAGTATACAAATGTGAATAAATTGAATTAACATTATTTCCTAAAAAGGAAGTGGGCCATTCCAAATTGCATATGATGTGAAATGTAAATTATATAGGATGACAATAACAGCTTTATAAATCTAACTTGGGAGGGACGCAGTGGCTCATTGGCTAAGATGCTGAGCTTGTCGATTGAAAGGTCAGTAGTTCAGTGGTTCGAATCCCTAGTGTCATGTACAGGGTAAGTTCCCGTTGCTTATCCCAGCTTCTGTCAACCTAGCAGTTCGAAATCATGTAAAAAATACAGGTAAAAAAATAGGAACCACCTTTGGTGGGAAGGTAGCAGCGTTCCGTGCACCTTTGGCATTTAGACATGCCGGCCACATGACCACAGAGATGTCTTCAGACAGCACTTGTTCTTTGGCTTTGAAACGGAGATGAGCACCGCCCCCTAGAGTCAGGAACAACTAGCACATATATGTGAAGGGAACCTTTACCTTTAAGTCTAACTTAATCAGGCAAGAGGGTAAGTTGAGGTACAGATAGTAAAGCAAATGAGCTTTACTATCTCTGTTCTGCAGCGTTTCCTAACAATAAGCACTTGTGACCAGAACTAAATAATATGGATATCCTTTGGATTTCTGTCGTGAGACTCAAGTCAAACTAAACTGATTTTGACTTCTTTAAGATGAAACAAGATCTACAAATTGATCTGAGCAGAAATTGAATTGTTGCTAGGTTTTGAAAGAAATTTAACATTTGTAGTAAGTAGGAAGCAAGTGTTGTGCTTGCAAAAAACAAATCTACTTTCGATCTTGCTTGTCTAGGATAGGAAAAGAAGGGACAAAAATAAAAAAGATGACATATTACAATGTAATAACTTGAGACTATTGATTGGGGGTTTCCATTTAGACTACTTTGGTGAATTCTTGGACTTAAATATCATTTAACTCTGTTCAAAGTTATATATTTTTTCCAGAAATTAGAACTAAAAAGATTCAACATACCTACACTTGAACTCTTGAAATGTAAGTGTTAGGTAGTGTGTAATTAAAGGTATCACTGCATGGAATATTTTCAGTTTGCCTGCTAAACAATATGGAAGATTACTGAAGTCTTTAATCCTTCCTCCAGATCTGAGAAAAATAAAAATGGAAAACTTAGTTGGTGGAAGGTAGCAGCTTTCAGGGTTCTTCCTCCCAACTGAAATCAAGTCCTATCTAATAGTCCCACAGAAAATTTGCTGCCCTAATGGTATCAAGTCACAATGCTAACAAATAGTGTCCTTTAGAGGACAGAAGATTCCTCAGACTTTGTTTACTTCTCCTACCACCAAACTTCTCTAGTTCTCACCAGGCTAAAATGACCATTGGGTACCAGGCTGATCTAGGCTCACCTGATTATGTAACCAAAATAATGGTTGATGAAGCATGGCAGATATTATCCACAGTGAAACCTTAGTTTAAGATAAAGAGCAAAGCACAATTTTAATTCTGGTAACACAAGAACAATTTAAGGCTGCTTCAGCTATGGGACAAGAATCAAATGAATAACACACCATGAAAATAAAGTAGACAAAATGTTGGTTGTACGAAGGTTAAATTCAAGTGAGAAAAGATTCTGAGATGCTCCAACTTGTCAATTTTGAAGTGGATCCAAGTGAAAATGAAATCCTCCAATTTGGTCCAAACTGAGGTAGATTATTTTCCAAATGATCAAATCAGGCACAAACTTTCTGTTGACCACACTCTACCATCATTAAAAATCCCTTCACTGGCCAAGTTTAAAAATGGGCATTCAGGTTGTCCAGCTGACATCCTTCATCTGTTCTGGAATTTTCATAAACCTGAGTTCAGAAATCTCCTATTCAGCACCTAAGATAGAACAATCTCATTTAAGCCTTCAAAGATCTCAGTAAAAATAGAAAAGGGTAATAAAATATATTGACCTATGACACATGTAGCATTTTCTTTTGACCTTTTAAAAAACTGCACCTACATCTTAAACATTACTTTCTAATAAATGAGATAATTATGGAGTTGGCATATACCAAGAGCCTTGGTAGTACAGTGGTCTAAAGCACCCTATTATTAACACCAGCTGCCTGCAAATACTGCAGGTTCGAATCTCACCAGGTTCAAGGTTGACTCAGCCTTCCATCCTTTCTAAGGTAGGTAAATTGAGGACC
>JANHFK010000848.1:16038-26429 GCA_036250565.1 Sibynophis collaris
TGTGGGACGAAGAAATGAAAATATGAAAGCTGAAAGCTGAAACATGCACTATGAAGAAGTCAACTGTTGAGGTGAAATGGAAGTAGAGTGCTTGATGTGGATTGACTGTAAAGCAACCTGCTGGATTCATGTACTTTTAGCCCATGAAAAAGGAGAAAGAGGAATGGAGAATGTTTCCTGAATTCTGCCACTTGCTGATGTGGGTGGCATCTGGATTAGAGGTTATCTTCTGAACACCACAGATAGAGTTTCCAGATGACCAGAATGAAAGGAGAAACCCACAAAATCTCTGTTAGTTATTAAACTGCTCTTAAAGTTGTTCCTGTAAAGGAAGCAGTTTGCATTATTATGATAAGCATTATTGTCTATTATTTCCATATTCCCATATTATTTTTCTTGGGGGAAGGGGAGTATTAAAAGCACTAGCTAAGTATACTCCTATTACACCTGGCAAGTTGCTCTTTAAAATTGTTACCTTAAACTTTGTCAGCCGCCAGATTTTAAGTAAAAAAAGTCCAAAGCTGTAAAGTAGCTCCTTAAAAGTAAACTTTTTAAAAAGGTATCCTTTAGTGATGTCTTATAAAAGTAAACAAAATCTTTCAAAAGCCTACCACTTGAATTCTGAAAGGTGAATTTTATGGCATTTGTTTTAGCTTTTTGATGAGTCTTTGAAGGGAACAAACGTTGACTCAAGCCAAGAATTAAAACAGCTTTTTTGATTAAAGGAATACACTCAGAGGAGAGATTTCAGTTTAATACTGTGATTCACAACCAGGCATGCAGAAAATATTCCAGCAAAAGGAACTTTTCTGTTCTCAAAGAATAAATTTCATCCTGTAGAAAATCAGGCTAGCTTATAGCCCTTTTAGTTTGCTTTTTTAAGATAAGGGTGTTTTGAAACAGCACATTCATTCCTTTGCATTAAAAATAAAGAGGAAAGAAGAATCATATCTATTAACAGAACATAGACCAAGACAATATAGAGCACAGAATAACAATGTTGGAAGGAACATTGGAGGTCTTCAAATTCTTTATCATTTTGGACAAATAGTTGTCCAATCTCTTCTTGAAAACCTCCAGTGATGAAACACCCACCACTTCTGGAGGCAAGCTATTCCACTAATGAATTATTGTCCTTGTCAGGAAATTTCTCCTTAATTCTAATGGGATCTCTCTTTGACAGTCTTCCACCCATGACTCCTTGTCCTCCCATCAGGCATATGTATTATTTGAAATTTCAAATAAAAATCGAGGTAAGCAATAAGTTCAGAAAATTATCTCCAATACTTTCAAAGCCTCAGGCCTATAGCTACAGTGTACGAGCTATACTCTCTGTCTTGCTGTGGCTATTGTAGCTCTAAAGCACAGCAGGAGGCCAAAAAGGAAAGAGAGAGATGAGGGGGAAAAAATATGATAAGAGATATTTCTAGGGAGGATGTGGCGACCTTATGAATATATAAACTTTGCTAATGGAAGTGAAATCAGATGGTCTAATTGCAAAATGTAAAAGTGGAACAAAAGGGCCGCAAATCTTATTTTTCTTATCAGAACCATTGTGAAGAACCTCTTCCCTTTCCAGAGATTACTTTACCCTTCAACCCAGCCTCCAGATGCAAAAGAGGAGACCTCCATTTTTAACAGAGTAGAGGAGAAGATGACAATTCTGGTCTTTGTGCTAAACAAAAACAAAAAAACAAAAAAATCTCCAAACCCAACTCCCTCTCCAAAGCAAATCCTCAAAAGGCATGGAATTGGAGGGAAAAGATTTAGCCTTCTAAAGCAGTTGGTTTTGGAGTTGTAGATAACAAGGAAGTAGAAGCTGGAAAGATTTTCAAAAAAATTAAAATATCAAATAAACCCAAACCTGATAGCAATGTTTGGTTCCCTACAACTCCTTGAGAAATAGAAGTTCCTAGCAGTCCATATTGATTGTTGGCCTGAGACCTGAGACTAGTTCTATTAGCAAATGCATCAAACCACAAACTGTCCCATGACAGTTTTGCTTTTTGTGGTTGCACAGATCCTACTCATGTGGTAAGGGCCATGCAAATGCAACAGATTGTTTCACTATCTATTGATAAGCATATTCAATGATGCAGCCAATGCGATAGTCATATATTCTTGTACTTATTTGAATAATGTCATCATATATAGGCATCCACAGGAGGACAAGGAACATTGCATGCACAATGACATCACACAAACAATTTGAATTGTTAATGTGCATCAGTTTTTTTTAAAAAATGCATATTTTGAAAGAGAGTTTATGTAGACAAAAGGCTGGCTTCTTTCGACATATGGTTGCTATTTGAAGTTTTTTTTTTTTAAAAAAAGAGAGTGCTTCAAAACTGCTTCAGATCCTGAATCTTCAAAGAAAATAGTTACATTTGTTTTCATCCAAATCACAAATGCCATAATCTCACCTTCAAGAAAAACACAAACATTGGCAATGAAATAGAGCCAATTCTAAGTCCAGGTTTCTCAGGGAAAAGGTTAATGCTGGGGCTTTTTTTTTTTTCAGAAACACCCCTCTCTCTTTCCTCTATCTCTGATGTGTTGGTCTGCAGCTTTAGTCGTTCCCAACTAGCTTGCCTGCACTGACAAGGGTTCCAACCCAACTGGAAAGTTCCAGGATGAGAAAAGTCAATTCTAAAATGTCACTTGGTTTAAAAGTATTCCTGAATTGTCCATGCAGCAGAGTGAATCCTGCACTATCACTGAGTCCGACAGGAGAAGGGCGGTATAAAAGTCAAATAAATAATAAATAATAATAATATCAGAAATGACTGGCAACGTGAAGAACAGACGAATCAACAGACATTGATTTTTCAGCACTCATAGAATAGGACTTCCAGACCTCCATTGCAAAACTCTGGATGAATGCTAGATGGTAAAAGAAACTCTAATGCTTCACCGTCATTTAGTGATTCTACAGATGTTTGCAGCCAAGTTCTGAGAGGCTTCCTCTACACAAAAAACTGTCTTTTTGTCCTAAATTGGGCCCCTCAATTGTGTGCGTTTTTAACCCTCCCCTCTCTTTCACTTGTTCTATGTGTGGGAGTTGATGGCATCAGTTTAATGAAATCTCAGCACATGCCAAGAACAGCTGGAGAAGTTTAAACAAGTTCTGGGTGAGGTGAGTTTCATGGGCTGGGCAAGGACTGAAATTATCAGAGCTATCATGGCTAGTTGCCATCTCAGGATATCAAATATGGCCTATGGAATCTCTCTGTTTGATGGCAGGTTCCCTGTGCAGAAAGAAAAGCAACTTTATCCTCATACCCTCTACCATTGCATAGGTAAAACAGATTTGCACTGCCTGTTCCATGTACTGCATCTTTAGTGATGGTTCCATTAATTACTATTTTCAAAGGATTGTGTAGGCTTAAAGGCATGATTGGATCAAAATTAGCAAAACTTGGGTGAAGAAATTGAATTATTAGATTCCATTAAATTTCTCCCTTGCATTATCAACATTCTGAACATCTAATTCTAACAGTGTTGGTTTCTCACTAATCCATTTGTTCTCTAATCCACGTGCAGATCTTTCTATCTTGTCTTTTAATGCCAAGCATATATCTTTCCATGGCTCCTTGTGCCACTCGTAGCTTTTGTATCGATCGTGAGGTTGGTTTCATTGGCATATAGAATAGAATAACAGAGTTTGAAGGGTCCTTGGAGGTCTTCTAGTCCAACCCCCTGCTTAGGCAGGAAACCCTACACACTTCAGACAAATGGTTATCTAACATCTTCTTAAAAACTTCCAGTGTTGGAGCATTCGCAACTTCTGGAGACAAATTATTCCACCGATTAATTGTTCTAACTGTCAGGAAATTTCTCCTTAGTTCTAGATTGCTTCTCTCCTTGATTAGTTTCCACCAATTGCTTCTTATCCTGCCCTCAGGTGTTTTGGAGAATAGCTTTGCTCCCTCTTCTTTGTGGCAGCCCCTGAGATATTGGAACACTGCTCAAGGTTGACTAAGCCTTCCATCCTTCCGAAGTAGCTAAAATGAAGACCCAGATTATTGGGGGCAAATATGCTGACTCTGTAAACCACTTAGAGAGGGCTTTAAAGCACTGTTAAGTGGTATATAAATCTCAGTGCTATTGCTATATTCTGCTTTTATTATTTTTGTAAACAACTCAAGGTGGTGAACATATCTAAGACTCCTTCTTCCAATTTTCCACACCACCACAACCACTCTGAGGTTAGTTGGGCTGAAAAAGAGTGATTGGCCCAAATTTAACCTGACTTTTATACCTAAGGTGGGACTAGAACTCCCTGTCTCCTGGTTTGTAGCCTGGTGTCTGAAACACTAGACATACGGTGCTGGGCAAAACAAGGCACATATGGACCTTATGTCCCATACATCTTGAGAAGGTGTTCTTGTTTAATCAAAATGTGAAACTGCAACTCAATGGTGGGATTCAAATTTTTTTACTACCAGTTCTGTGGGCATGGCTTGGTGGCCGTGGCAAGGGAAGGATACTGTAAAATCTCCATTCCCACCCCACTCCAGGGGAAGGTTACTGCAAAATCAGCTGGGACTCGGAAGGCAGAGATTAGATACGGGCGGGGCCAGTCAGAGGTGGTATTTACCAGTTCTCCGGACTACTCAAAATTTCTGCTACCGGTTCTCCAGAACTGGTCAGAACCTGCTGAATTCCACCTCTGCTCCCTGCTTATACATGAGAAACCTATACTATTTGAGACAAATGATTGTCCTATCTCTTCTTTAAAATCATTAGTGATGGAGCACCCACAACTTCTGGAGGCATTCTTCTCACTGTCAAGAAATTTTTCCTTAGTTCTAGGTTGGTTCTCTTCTTGGTTAATTTCTATCCATTGCTTCTTGTCCCGTACCCAAGTGTTTTGGAGAATAGGTCAGCCCCCTCCTCTCTGTAGCAGTCCCTCAAATATTGGAAGACTGCTCTCAAGTCACTTCAGTCCTGCTCTTTGTTAGACTAGATACACCCAGTTCCTGTGACCATTCGTCATGTTTTATCAAGTCCTCTAATCATCTTCGTGGGTTTTTCTAGAGTCTCAACATCTTTTTTGAATCATGGTCACTAAAACTGCATGCAGTATTCCAACTAGTATAAAGAAAAATCAAGGATACAGGATCTATAAGGAATATTAATAGTTGTTTAAGTCTTTCCTGATATGATAAAGCAATGTGACATATTTTCTGGATAATAATTTTTTTTCCTGTGTAGTGAGTTTTGGAGTTATATATCTTTGCATATCACAATGCCTTGATAAGATGGTGGAAGAGTTTATGAGGTTAATTATAAATCACTTTGACAAGATAAATCACCAGCGATGCCATTGAATCTAAATTCCTGGAAAATAGCTCCGTATAAGATATTTTTTTCCTTCTACTATATTATTGAAAAAGCAGGTAAAGAATTCAGTTAGCTGTGCTTTCATAACACAAATATATGTCAGAAAATATTTGTATATGAAGCACACTGCCTAGAAATTCATGAAATATGAATCCAAGGCAGTATATTCAGCTATATGACATTCATCCAGCAAAGTTGCCAAATATCTTTCCAATTAAAGAGCCCATATCAAGCATAATGGTGAATAGGAAAACGATCAGCATGTGTAATGTAAATTCCAATTATAAGCATACTCTATAATTAAGGCTTATCCAGCTGCTGCTATATCTAAATAGTTTCCAATGTGTGATTTGGAACAGATAAATAGAGAAAGTGTGTTTGATCTCTACAGCAAAGCATGAGAATAGAAAGTGAGATTACAGAAGCCTGGAATAGGAAAAGCAAAATGTATATAATTACATTTTTGCCGCATTACCCTTCCAAGTTCAGATATCCAAGACAGAATTTTTAAAGGAAACACTTGTTTACATTCTGTAAACATTTATTATATTCTGAATATAATACAAAATACAAGTTATTTGCAAACTAAAACAAATTGACCATAACAATCCAGCAAAGGATAAAAGAGAAAGCAAAATGGAATCAGAAAATGACTTTTAAAGTAATATATGGTGGTTTGAACACTGTATCCTTTTTGCAGTTTATAAGTGGCTGTGGTTTTCTGGGGGCCAGTGGAGTAGAATATCTTTTAAAATATGTGGTATCATTACCGTCACAGATTTTCACAGTCCATTCTTTTTACGAAAGAGAATATGTTATAAATAATCTCTTGTGATAAGACTAAAATGTAAACATTTTCCAGATCTGGTTGCTTATATTCTTATCCTGGATTATTTTCCAAAGTCTACTTTACAAAATGTGTACTGATTTGATCAGAGTTATAAGAAAACACTAGTGTATAATACGTAATACAGAAGACAAAGATGCTTTTGAAATGGTACAAAGTGCTAAGGTAAATCTGCTAAAAGGATAGGTTTACAGAAACTTTTGATATGTATTGACAAATTGGTTGCTAGTTTCCTGGAGGTGAGATATGATAATGAATTAAGAAACTTTAAACGTTGGGGTGCCTCTTGCTGATTAGTAAAGCAAACCTTGGTTTTTGTAAATATCAGACTGGCAACATGAAAAAAAGGCGGGACTTTACAAATTTAACTAAAGTATGGTGGATTGCTGTTTTTGGATATTAGATTTTTGACCTTTTAAAATTTAATTCAATATACAGGTAAAATACCATTGTTCTGTTGTATCCTGGGAATTAAATCACACTCAGTTTTCTTCTTCTGTTTTTGGATATTGATTATATAGACACCTTGCTCTGAGAATGGCTTTTAGAAAATAAATTAAACCTTTCATGTGTGAAATAAAGCCACTATAAAGTTTCAATTCATAAAATACAAAATATGAATATTTTCTGATGCAGAATAAAAATAAAAAAGGGATTGCAGCAAAGTTGTTATTTAATCTGCCAATGTATTGAGACAAATTTTGATAAAACAAAAGTTTGTAGCAAAGGCAGCCTTTTTGATTGCTATTAGCAAGTTGCCTTTGGAGCATGATGCTATTCAAATTATTGATTGATATCTTTAAAATGTTTTGGATATATTGAAGTTCCTGGAATATTATTTTAAATACAATACTACTTGATATGCCACTAGTTTATCCACATTAATTCAATGAGTCTTATATCCAAAGAAGTCTGCAAAGAAATGCAATTTTTGTTTTAAAAAGTAAATCCCAGCTTTTTCTACACTTAAATGAAGATCAAAAGATAATGAACAAAAAAAAATCGATATTTCAAGATTAAAGTTTTCATGAAATCAAACTAATAATCTTCCTCTCAAAAATGTATATTCTTTAAAATAAAGAGACAGCGTTTTTAAAAATGTCAGTTTAATTATGTTTTAGTTATTTATCTATTAAACTAATCTCAAAATCTATAATTCAATAGCGTTTTCATTCTAAACCAAATTTAGAGCTAGAAAAGTTATCACAGAATAACAAATATAACTGGGATGGAGAACCTGGTATATTATTTCGTAATTGTCGTGACATTGTATTTACGGTAGTTGTTGGTCATCCAGAGTCACATTCACTGAAATGGTCAGCCATATTAAATAAATAAAGAAGCCGTAGTTTACAAACCACATTGACTTGGTTTCGCTAATCCCAAAACCAGTGGTGGGTTGCTACCGGTTTTACTACTGGTTCGCTGATCGCACACTTTGTGCTGGGCTTCGGGCTTCACACGTGTGTGTGCAGTTTGCAAAAACTTTCCATTCTGCATTTCTACTGGGGAGACCACAGCAAATTCGCGCAGCCACACTAATCAGCTGAGAAGATAAAGGTAAAAAAGGAACCCGGGCGGGCAGGTGGGCCAATCTGAACATCGGAAGGAACCAGTTTACTACCAAGTTATTGTCAGTGCTACCGGTGTTTCCGAACCGCTGCATACTAGTAGCAACCCACCCCTGCAAAACAAACCATTCTGTGCAAAGTATATAAACACACATAATGTATATTTATAATTTGTGTTTGTGGAAATGGCATGTGAAAACATTTTTGGCCTTTGTCCATTTCATAACTAATGTATATATTTTTGTTATTATTTGAATTTAGTTAAATAAAAAAGAAATAATAGTCACCGAAAACCAAATGTACTTCATTCCAAGGACTCCTAAGTCCATTCTATTTGAATTCTGTCCTCTAGGCTGGCTCAGAACTTTCCACCTTATAGACTGCATATTGAGATACTACAGGAATATTATTGGTGACTCCAGATCAAAAATGGACAATGTCTATGTCTACCTATGTCTGGTAGAGGAGCCTGAAACCTAGAGAAATGCTGTATTATTGTCAGTCATAATAGTAAATTCTGTTATTCAGTATACAGAAGATTCTCATCTTATATCCTTTGCATGTTTTATTAAGGTTTTTTTTTTCAAATCCTTTCAGTCAATAGGATAACTGACATATGTTGGAAGGAAAATTCATCTGGTTCAGTTCCAAGCTGGGAGAAAGACACTGGGAATAACATGGAGGCTGCTTGGAAAGATTCTGTTTATTGGGGGCTGCTTTCTGCCTCTAAAAACATGTTTCTCCATTTCTCCTTTAAGAAAATATAATATTCTGCCTTTTTTAATATTTCCTAAAATATTTCATACTTGGGGGGGGGCTTCCCACACACATCTAACATGCATGTTGCTTTATATAAAAATATATGTATGTATGTATGTATGTATACATACTTATCAATGTTTTGTATCTATGGCAAACTTGAGTATAGAACATTGCAAATTTTATTTATTTTTTGTATCCCACCTTTATTATTTTTACAAATAACACAAGGTGTGAACATATCCGACACACTTTCTTCCTCCTATTTTGCCCACAAAACGCTCCTGTGAGTTGAGTTGGGTTGGGCTGAGAGAGACTGATTGGTCCAAAGTCACCCCGCTGGCTGTCATAGCTAAGGCAGGACTAGAAGTCCCAGTCTCTTGCTTTCTAGTTTGATTCTTTAACCAGTACAACAAATTGGCTCTCCAGTCAGAAAGCTTTAGCTTAAAATGACATCATATATTAAGACAAACATAAGCACTTCCTTATTTGGCAAAACTTTTACACAGACTTACTTAAATCATGCTAAGTAGTGTGATCTATATTGTTCTGATAAAAAGGCAAGGAATATTATAGTAAATATGCATGCAATCAATATTTCATGAGAGGAAACTCATGGCAAATCAGGCCAATATTAACGGCTTTTATTCTGCCATCATACATTAAGATGGCAAAATAGTTTGTGAGGATAAAATTCTTTTTATTTCTTTTTGAAAATATGATTTCAAAAGTTTCTATCTTAACTTTCTGCTATAATGTACTTTATTAAATCATAGCCGCATTTTATCAATCTGCAAGACAGGAAAAATTATTATCAACTAATGCATAAGGTTGTTGCTATATCATCCTTTCCTGATAAACTCTTACGATTCTGTGCATTATAATACATTTCTTGTATCCTGGACCCATAAAAATGAATGAAATAAATATGGTGCAACACACTCAGTTTGTCAAAGGAAGCTTCCCTTTCCCCTTCGCCCCCCCTCCACTTTATTTTAGCAACAAAGAAATTGGAGAGTTGAGAGAAATACACTCCATGCGCATCTAAAATTAGAGAGGGTGGGGCAGCAGGCAAGCCTGATAGGGAGCCAACTAAATCCTCACTATATTTAACCTACAGTAGGTAGGAGCTATATTCTGAATTATCTGTGACACAGCAAGGGCATATAGAGTAAGACCAGCATCTGGTTTCATAGGACTTTAGCAAACATATCACTGAGATAATGTAATACAGCGCTTGACAAGAATCTGTAGCATGCTGCTAAAGGCCAACAGGACCACATGTAAAGCCCGATAAAAATAAAAGCACTGAGGCTAAGAGCTGTCAGAAGAGAATATGAAAAGGACAAGCTTTCATTTGCTGTGTTATCTTTCCAAGATTCTCCTTCTCCTCTCTCTCTCTCTTGCTACCAGACAGGAAGAAATAGCACTGGGATTAAAAGGATGGTAACACACCAAACAGCTGCAAGCAAGCATCCTAGTGAAGTGTATTGTTCAAAGCACACGCACATTACTTTTTATCATCTGTTGTATATAATTTTATTCTTATCCATGATAGCTGTTCTTTGGTTGTTGGGATAACTAAGTTTCCTATTATTGCTTGAAAAGCACCATGAACTAATTAGAATCATCTCCTTTAGAATCTGTCTGTGAACTGTTCTGCAATTTTCTTTTCCAATCTCACCCCCACCAGCAAATGGGCACTGGATTGGGTACAAGTGACCAAGCCTCTGAGATGGTAATTATCAGATTCTGGAACAGCTTGCTAAGAGAGAAACTTTGCTTTTAATTAAAGCTCCCACGTAACACCTCTCCTGCGCGAGCTGCACTGGCTGCCTGTGGCTTTCCGGATCCGCTTCAAGGTGCTG
>JANHFK010000848.1:39521-60518 GCA_036250565.1 Sibynophis collaris
AAATCTAATAAAATAAATAAATAAATAAAATTAATATAAATGAGCACTAGGTGAGAATTTTAATTTCTCTGCAGCTGAATTACTTCATGCAAGGTCATACAAATGAGAAATGGAAAGGGCATAGAAATAAATGCAAATTTGTTCAGTAATTCATCTTATATAGCTGACCAGCATCCCAGTTAGTTAAGTTTCCCTCATCCCAATTGATTAGGTTTCATCACATGCCATTTTGGTGCAAAATCTCATACGATTTTGGTAATTCTTATGAGATCTTTAATGGGCAAGGGTGACCTTTTTAGCCCTCTTGGGGAAGGAGGCTTTAGGAGAAGCTAAGTGCAAATTAGGTGCATTCTTCTGGCAAAGTCTTAATGCACCCATTTTAATAAAGCAGCAAAAGTCATGCCATGAAAATGAGTATTTTTTTGAGCATTTTTGCTTTTCAGGAGGCAAAATTGTAGGCCACATGCATTATACCCTTGACTTCTATGAATGACATAGTATGCCCTTTGGAGGTATAGGGCTGTTATATTGGATTGTCTGAGTAGTATATACAGTTCAAAATTATGAGACACAGGGGAATCTTATACAGCACCTGCAGGGCATATATTGCCACACTATCTTATTACACAAAGCATATAAAAACTCTTGACCCTCATTGAGAAATTTCCTTTCTAACCCTTCAGTTGTTGCTTTATTAAACTGAGACATTAAGATTGCAATTTCTCTAATCTTTTATTTGGTATTACTAAATGCAAAGATCTTAGCAGACAACACAAACATGTCCTAAGAGTGTCTTGAAATCTTTGCAAAAGTATAGAATTAAATGGGCAAGGATAGCCCTTTCAAGTATTTTCAATCTCTTAAGAGCAACATTCAAGCTTAACATGTGAAGCTCTTAATTTTTCCCATAATTTGAAAAGCATTATAATGGGAGATGGGAAGCTACTGCTAGAAGTGGTAAAAAGGGATAGTGAGGGCACGAAATATAAAAATACAGGGAATCTGGAAGTACCATGGAAGCAAATGTCAAAGTTGGTTGGACTTCAGATGGTAGATGAGCCTGTTTTGTGATGAATATATATGTTGTTGCTGTTGTTATTATTATTATTAAATGTCAGTACTGGGTGGATCATGTGTTGCTTTGCATATTTTGTTTACTTTTCTAATTTTTATTGTTGTGCACTAAATGAATTGTGAGAGGTTTGTGTTAGTTCATGAATTTATAATTTAACTCTATGGCCTGAGGAATGTACTTTTACTCCCATATAGTCTTCCGGTTTCTAAAAATCTTTTGAGACTTTAAATAAATGTTCTGACAATAATCCAGGCCAGCTAAATTTGTTTGTATAGAGTCTAACATGGCTAATTTCCAAGTCAGTCTGCACATGATTGTAAAATTAGAGAATTTACATACTAGCAGTTCACAGGCCAATGCAAGATATATATAAACATCTGACTTACAGATTCTGCACCAGTGCAAATTGTATAATTAGCAAAATCTAAAGTTTGCAGGAGTCCTGAACTTACTCTCTAGAGCTGTACTTCCCACCCTCGCTTTAGTGGGACCACTTTATTTGCTTCACAATCCAGAGGACCTCTATACAAGCTTGGGTCAATAAAGTGCACCTGGCAGCCTGGCGTTATGTGATTCCTCTCAATGGAGGAATCTGTCAGTTCCGAACATTAAAGCATAGTTTTTTTTTTAAAATCAGAATTGTTAGACTCTTATGAATTTGGAAAATATGTTGTTTTGGCATTCCCCCCCTCCCCTCAACGTTGATGAGAATGAGTGGATTTGACAATCACCAGAGATTCTGATTGCTAAATCAGGTCTTGGAAAGAAACTGATTGATTATCCTGGCAGCCTAACACATATCCCCCCAATCTATACCGCACAATAATTCCCAGGAATTCTGGTTTAGAATTCCTGTCTGATATAATGGAAGAAAAAGTTGGGTCCACCAACGCATCGGATGCCACACAACACACACTGCCTGAATCAGAACCCAACCTAAGCTGAACACATCCCTAATAACTTCCAAGAGGAGAGAGAGCTGTGTTGCAGTCGCAGCAGCAGCAGCAGCAAAGCGCCTCTGGAGAACTGCAAGATAACACTTTTACCGCCTTTGCCGGACCGGATCGTAGCTCATCGTTCCTCTCTCTCTCTCTCTCACCTGCGGGAGGAAAGGCAGCCGCCTGCAAGCGACACAAACACAGTGTCACTAGCCCTGCTCTTTCGCGCCTTAAAAATCGGTGCCCCGGAGGCAAAGATTGCTGGAAACGGAGCCGTCGCCTTCGCTTGCCGATGGGATCCTAGCCTGGGAGCTAAAAACTCTGCCTTCCTTGCAAGCGAGGTCGGACGAGGGTCGTCCCCGTCCCCCCCTCCGCCGTCTTTCGGAGGCTGCTCGCTCAGCGAATGGACGCTGAGTAAGAAAGACTAAGAAAGTAAGCCTCGGTTCCTGGGTGGGCCGGGGAGGGGGGGAGGCAGTTCCTGGGCGGTGCGAGGGGCTGCCAGCTCCCACCCCCCTCTCCTCCCCTTGAGTACCTGCAGCAAGCAGTGGCCGAGTCCCAGAGAACCCCGCTCCGGAGCAGCACAGAAGCCCGGCTCCTGCACCTTGTCGTCCGCCCTGCCGTCCCCGGGTCCCAAAGTCCGTCGGAACGCGCCTTCACCGCCCGGCGAGGGGGAGACAGAGAGAGAGGCAGCACTAGAAGCGGCATGGCCGAACCGCCCAGGCACCTTCGCCGCCGGGCGCCGTTGCTTCTGCTCTCTATTCTGGCTGCGCTCGGGACCACCCAGCCGCAGGCGGACTCCGCCGGGCCGTCGCTTCTCCTTCAGCCGTCGGAACCGGGCGCTGTGGACGGGGGCGCCGCGGGGATCTTGGTGGCCAACCGCGGGCTGCGCGTGCCTTTCGGCCGCTCTGTCTCCCTGGACCCCGCCCGCGACCTGGTGATCCGCGTGCAGCCCGGCGACAAGTGCATCGTGACCGTCTTGGAGAGCGGGCCGCCGCCTGCGCCTCACCGCCCGGGGGCGCTGTCCCCACAACGCTTCCCCTGCGATTTCGGTCCCGGTGAAGTGATCTACACCCACTACGGGTCTCGCAGCCCCGGGCGCGACCGCCTCAGCCTCCAGCTCCGCTACGACTCCCCCAGCCGCACGTTCGTGGTGCCTTTCGCGCTGGAGGCCGAGGTGCTGTCGCAGCAGCTGCGCCTCCTCAGCCGCAACCTGCCGCTCGCCGTGGAGAAGCTGCGGGGCCTCAGCCAGCCCTTGGACGCCAAAGTCCTGGCCTTCGCCGAGGAGGGAGAAGCCGCCCGACGCCACTGCCGCCTCACCGCCCTCCCTCACCCGTCAGGCAGCGGCAACCACCTGCCTTCCTACGGGCGCTTGATCGACGCCCGCGGGCGCCCCCTGCCGCCGGGCTACAGCAACGACTGCCGCCGCTTCCTGGGCGAAGGGATCCGCTACCAGCACACGGCTCCCACGCCCTCCCCCAACCGCGACCACATCCCCATGAGGGTGGAAGTGCTGGAGGACAGCGGATCTCCCGAGAGCCTAAGCCAGCAGGAATACTTTCAGGTGGTGGTTCGGATCCGCGATGGGGTTGAGAACACTCCCCCCAAGCCCAGCTTTGTGGCTTTGCTCATGATGGAGGTGGACCAGTTTGTGCTTACCGCCATCACCCCTGACATGTTGGCCGCGGAGGACTTGGAGACCCCGTCAGATCTGCTGCTGTTTAACCTCACCTCTTCCTGGCTCGGTGTTGGAGGGCAAGATGTGACAACTGGTTACTTGATAAGTACGGATGATCCTAGTCGGCCCCTCACTTCTTTCACTCAGCGGGAGTTGAGGGAGCTGAAGATTGCCTACCAGCCTCCTACAGCGGACTCAAACCACGAGCGCCTCTTCCAGTTTGAGATGGAGGTGTTGGATCCTGAGGGTGCCTCTTCAGACCCCTTTGCCTTCATGGTGGTGGTGAAACCTATGAACACTTTGGCTCCGGTGGCTGTCTTTAATCGCATTGCCGGCCCTCAGATGATGCTTTTTGAAGGCCAGTCAAGGCCGCTTTCTGACAATCTTGTAATCAGTGATGAGGACAACTTAGGGGAAGTGAAGATTTGGGTTACAAGAGGTCTAAAACATGGTGAACTGCGAGTTTTAAATACATCTCCTGGTCGTCATTTTTTTACTGCAGCGGAGTTGGAAGCTGGGCAGGTGATCTACCAGCATGATGGCAGTGAGCACAGTTTTAGTGATAACATTATCTTTCGCATGGAGGATGGACAACACCAGGTGGAGTTTTTTTATCCAATTACAATTGCCCCTGATGATGATCAACCACCACTCCTTAATGCCAACACTGGCTTGGTCCTAAGTGAGCACCAAGTGGTTCAGATCTCACCCTTTGTTCTCAGTGCTACTGATATAGACTCTGATGACTCAACTATTCGATTTCTGGTTAAAAAGTCTTCAGGTGAACCTGAGTGGAAACATTTTGGTGAGCTTCTGTTGCGTCAGGAAGAGATTCCATCATCCAATGAAAAAGAGGAAGATATGGAAGAAGATCCATACCCCTGGCACTTTATAGATAGTGATGGTATGTATGAGAAGGTAGTGACTGAATGGCTGCAAGAGGATATCCTTGATGGAAAGTTGTTCTACAGGCATATTGGACCTCATAGCACCAATGTAGTGATGGACCAGTTTGTATTCTATCTCCAAGATGATAATGATCCTCCAAATCAATCTGAAGAAAAGGTGTTTGTCATCAAGATACAGCCAGTAGATAACCTATCTCCAGAATTATACCCAGGGACAACTTTACAGATGACTGTCCTGGAATACCAAGTGACACATTTCAAGAAGCATTATCTGTGTTATACTGATTTGGACACAGATGACAGAGAACTGAAATATACAGTGCTTACATCACCAACTGACATTGACGAAAATCACCCTGTCTTGGCAGGTGAAATTGTATTGACTGACAGTCCTCTGGTGCCTATTACCCATTTCACTCAAGCACAGATAAATCATCATAAAGTGGCCTATAGACCACCAGACCAAGAACTTGGCATTACTCCTAGAGTAGCACAATTCACTTACAGTGTAGAAGATGCAGCTGGTAATTCCGTGCTAGGTATTTTCACTTTCTTCTTGCAGCCAGTGAATAATCAGCCCCCACAAATAACCAATGCTGGTTTCACAGTGTTTGAGGGGCACAGCTTCTTTCTCACAACTACACAGCTAGATGCTACTGATAAAGATACAGACACTGACCGAATTGTCTTCACTTTAACTGAAGCACCTCAGCACGGCCATCTACGCTACTTGGAGGAAGGATTGATGCTACAGGGTGAATCTTTTCTGTTAGATGACATTACCAATGGTCGCATATCCTATCAGCATAATGGTGATGAGTACAGAAGTGATTCCTTTCAATTAGAAGTAAGTGATGAAGTTCATCAAGTACCAATCACAGTTAAAATTGCTGTTCAACCAGTTGATGATGAACGCCCCAGCATCATGGTTCCTAGTAGTAATGGACTTTTGGGGGCCTTTATTGATGTTCTGGAAAATAGTGTTACTGAAATAACTACTTCTCTTATCCAGGATACAGATGAGGATACTGATGAACTGGCATTAACTTTTATTGTAGAGGACCCCCCTAAGCTGGGTAGTATTTTAGTGGATGGAGTACCCTCTAAAAGATTCACTCAAGAGGATCTCATAAGCGGAACAGTCGTTTATGCTCACAATAGTGGAGAGATTGGATTGAAGAAGCAGACTGATTCTTTCAATCTTACCATCTCAGATCAGTCCAGTGAGTGGGTGGTGAAAGGAAGCACAATAGAAGGAGTGCGTGTGACTGTAACTCTTTTGCCAGTGGACAACATTGCTCCTGAAGTTATGTTGGGGAAAGAACCATTCACTGTTCAGGAAGGAGGAAAGAATGTACTAAGGTTAGAACTGCTGGATGTGGAAGATATTGACACTCCCAGAGATGATATTCTCTGTACCATTCTAACACAGTCAACTGCTGGATACCTAGAGAATATCTCTCCAGCACCAGGATCTGAAAAATCCAGAGCTGGGATTCCCATCAGTGCATTTTCCATTAAAGATATTCGTGTTGGTCATGTCAACTATGTTCAGAGCATCCATAAGGGGATAGAACCTTTAGAAGACAGATTGGCTTTCCAGTGCTCTGATGGTATCAACTTTTCACCACCTCAGTTCTTTCCAATTATCATTATCCCAACCAATGATGAAAAGCCCGAACTGTTTGTACGTGAGTTTGTGGTGTTGGAAGGAATGAGTTTGGTAATTGACACACCCATTCTCAATGGTGCTGATGCTGATATTCCCCCAGATGAATTGCGCTTCTTTATAACTGTTCCTCCAAAGAATGGACAGATTGTTAACCAGCTGACTACAGGTACTGTGTCTGTTACTAATTTCACTCTGGAAGAAATTCAGGAAGCATCTAGCATTGTGTATGAGCATGATGATTCAGAAACTAAAGAGGACTATTTCAGAATCCAGCTCACTGATGGCCTACACACAGTGGAAGAAGAAGTATTAATAATGGTCATTTTGGTTGATGATGAAACACCCCGGATGTCCATCAATGATGGATTAGAAGTAGATGTTGGTGAATCTAAAGTTATCACCAATCAAGATCTCAAAGCCACTGACATAGACTCTGAAGACAGGATGCTTACTTACATTATTCGTTTATCCCCCAGGCATGGCTTATTACAGCATATAAGTAAAGAAAAAGAGGTGCTATACAATATTACACTCGGCATGAATTTCACACAGGATGACATAGATAATAAATACATATGTTATACACATACGGGCCAACAGGGACTCCGTGACTTAATTAAGTTTGATGTCACTGATGGCATCAATCCCTTGATCGACAGATATTTTTACATTACTATCAATGGCATTGATATGGTGTTTCCCGAAGTGATCAATAAAGGAGTCACTCTGAAAGAAGGTGGGAAAGTGACTCTCACTACAGACCTACTCAGTACAAGTGATATCAACAGTCCTGATGAACTACTTAGGTTCAGCATCACCCGGGCACCAAGCAGAGGTCATTTAGAGAATTCGGACAACCCTGGAGTTCTTGTCACTACCTTCACTCAACTTCAATTAGCTGGAAACAAGATTTATTACATCCACACTGCAGATGATGAGGTGAAGATGGATAGCTTTGAGTTTGAAGTGACTGATGGCTATAATCCAGTCTTCCGTACTTTTAGAGTTTCTATTACTGACGTGGACAATAAGAAGCCAGTTCTCACATTACATGACCTCACAGTTCAAGAAGGGGAAACCAGACTGATCACACCATTTGAGCTAAATGTGGATGATCGGGATACACCTGACCATCTACTCCATTTCATAATTACCCAAGTCCCTGTACATGGTCAAATTATTTATAACAACAGCTATTCTGTCACCAGCTTCAATAAACAAGACTTAAATGAAAATATGATCAGCTATAAACATGATGGCACTGAAACTAATCATGATAGCTTTTCTTTCACTGTAACAGATGGGACACATCCAGATTTTTATGTTTTTCCTGATACCATCCTTGAAACACGTAACCCACAGATGATGAAAATTCAGATCAATGCTTTAGACAATGGAATACCACAAATAGTAGTGAACAAGGGTGTCTCCACACTGAGAAATATAGCAACTGGACACCTGGGCTTCCTAATAACCAGCAAGTCTCTGAAAGCAGAAGACAGAGATAGCCCACACAAATTATTGAAATATAAGATCACAGATGGGCCAAAACATGGATTTCTCATTAATATTGGTCTAGGAAATGCAAGCGTCAAATCCTTTTCCCAAGGTTAGTACTATGTAATCACTAGTTTATTTATTCATTTTTTTTAGAAAGTCAATGTTTCTAAAACAATGAAGTCTGTTTGAATGTTGCTTTAAAATCGTATTCACAGATCAACATCTACAAGCAAGTTACTCTTTAGTAGGGTCATTACACCTATCCAATCCATTATTTATTTAACTTGGTTTGTTGCCAGGTTCAAAATTAGCTGGATTCGTAATCATGTAAGCCAAAGCATTTCCTGCCCCATTATGGCTTAAATCCAGCAGTAAATAGCTCAGTCTATTGTAGGTCAAGTGGCTTTACACCATGGACACAAATATATTTTAAAATTGCCATAGATTTATATGATTTATTATTTGAGCATCCTCAGATGTTTGGTAGTGTAAAATGTTTAATTTTTACAAATTCTCAACTTTCTAAAAACTTGTTATATATTAGCAAATATATAAAATGTAATATATATTATCCAGTAGAATAAGAAAGCAATTTTACTCTGATGTCATTCCATTGATTATTACTCAGTATTATTCAGTGATTACAGCAACCTATCAGTTTTGTACTTCATTCCAGGTACTCTGAGCATATAGAAATTAATAGCTTGGATTCACACATGACGATTTAATATGACTTGTTTGTTCTTTATATTGAGATTTGTATATGTTTTATGGCTTAACATAATGTGTGAACGATGGTTTGTTCTATAAACTCTTAACAGTATTATATGTACACCTAGCTATAGGTTCTAAATGAAAACAAGTGATTCACAATCATTTAAACCAGTCTTCTCCAACCAGATGCTTTACAGATGAAGTTCCATAATCTCTTTCTGGACATTGAAGTCTGAGCACCTGAATAGCTCAGATTCATCTGAAGGGCATCAGGTTTGGTACTCCAGATGACAATGGGAGAAATATTAAACCTTTTCAGATGTTCATATATTGTGTAGGATACCTACACAAATATAAACTGATTCTAAACAAATAAACAAACAAAACCAAAGGAGTAAGTTTAACCTGTAATGAAAAGATTTTGATGTTAGCATTGACTTAATTTTTCTCATTCCCATCAGCTGATATCGATGAAATGAAGATATGTTATGCCTTGAAAGAACATGAAAATGCTACGAGCGATATCTTCTATTTTTCAGTTGAAGATAATGGTAAGATTTCCTATTTTTTACAGTGATTCAGTAGGTTTAAAGTGGTGTGCACACGAATATTAGCATTAAATAGTGTGAATTTGTTATAATCCAGGCTGCACAAAATACATTGCTTGTACTGAAACTATGCTTTTTTAAAACGTAAGTCCTTTTGTGCTCAGAGATACTGAAACGCATATCATATATACAAGATTACACAAAAATTGGAAATTACAATTTGTTTTGGCTTGGTATAGATACATTATTACATCCTATGTACAGATTTGAAATGGCTTCTTTAGAGAGAGTGCCATCAGTGTGAAACCTGGTTTAGGAAGTGAAGAAATACATTGTAACAGTCTCCATGAATTTTTGTTCTAATAATTTTCAATCAAATGTAATTATAATCTGGTACCTGTACAATATATGACCGCAAATACTAATTATACCCTCTAATTGTACTTTTAAAATATTATTTTGGTTATTATTCATGGACATGGGTTCCTTACAACTCCATCTCATCTCTATGGCAGGAGGGGTTCAATATTTTTCTTGCTAAGAGACAGCTGGTGCTCTAAATGTTGTTCTAGTACAGTGTTGGAGAACCTTTTCAGCACTGAGTGCCGAAATGGGAGCGCACACATAGGGGAGTACCAGAAACCATAAGAGCAGGTCTCCTGTGCACATGCAGGGGAGCTCTGGAAACTGGAAGTGCAGTTCCCTGGCACGTATGTGTGTGCTGGGAAGCTGACCTTCCGGTTTCTGGCAGGTGAATGCGCACTAGCCAGCTGGTCTTTGCGCGTGCATGCGTGCCAAAAACCAGAAGACCAGGTGATCAGTGCACATGCACATGCCGGAAACCAGAAGCAACGGCTACTGTGTCCAGAGCGATGGCTCTGCGTGCCACATTCGGCATGCATGCCATAGGTTCACCATCATGGATCTAAGGCATGGGGTAGGCAGAGACAGAAATGAAGATTCAGATCTACAGTTTCCAACTTTTAAAAACATTTTTTCTAATTCTTTTAATAAATATATTATTGAGGAAAGAAAGCTATAGGACAATATCTGAAAATAATCATGTATATTATAACCACTTGATGAGACTAAAATTGTAGCATATCTAATTGTTTAGCATTTTAATCTGTATTTGGCTATACCAGACAGCATAAGAGTAGTCATCCCACCACTAGGCCACTTTCCAGAATATTCAGCAGTGGAATGGTGGAACTGGCTGAGGAATTCTGGGCATTGAATGCAGCCAGGTCATGGAAGACTTCATTTATTTATTTAGTTACCATATTTTTCGGTGTATAAGATGCACTTTTTCCTCCCCTAAAGGAGGTTGAAAATTTGGGTGCTTCTTATACTCCGAATGTAGCCCTGCCCACCCGCTGGCCCCGCGAATGGGGAAAATGTCATGAAAAGTTACATAATGGCAATGTGACACTCTGAGTTTGACACCCGTGCTCTAATGAAATAGAAGCCATAGCAGCACATCTAGCTCCAATGCCACAGCTACGTTCTTATCCCTGCTCCAAATATCCTCATACTCTGAAATGGGTTTCTTGTGAGGGAGGGGATGATACACATAGATACTGCTCTAAAGGAATACCCAGCGGTTCAGCCTTTGGGGACTGCCCTACTCTTAGTCTGGATTAGTAAAATATATTGGTTCCAATAAATTCTCCAGGGGCTGCAGTGGTTATCAGAACTGGAAGGAACTGCAATGACTTTATACCCATGTGTTCTCTCTCTCTCACACACACACACACACAAATACACACACAAACATACACGCACAATTGCTGGGAAGAAACTTTGGGAAATGAATAAACAGGAAGAACTAGTTTATTATTTTCTTCTGCTCTCAATAGTAAATGGTGAATAGAAATAAATGAAAGAAACACATCTAAAGAATCTGCATGGAGTTTTCCTTAAAGTTTCAAAGTGCTTGATATCTGTATGTGATTTATCATGTCAATGAGACAAACTCCACCCTATACTTCCTCCCAGAGAGCAAGGAGAGAGTGATATGGAGAAAATGCATTTGAAGATGGTAGGAGTACTACTTGAGCACATATTCATTGTTTGATAAACTAAGAGTAAGGCAGTCCCCAAAGGCTGAACCACTTTAGAGCAGTATCTATATATATCTCCCCTCCCGCACAAGAAACCTATTTCAGAGTATGAGGATGTTTGGAGCAGGGATAAGAATGTAGCTGTGGCATTGGAGCTAGATGTGCTGCTGTGGCTTTTATTTCATTAGAACATGGGTGTCAAACTCGTGGCATCACATTGCCATCATGTGACTTTTCGTGACATTTTCCGCATCATGACATCTTTTTTCACATAATAGGAACTGGGGTGGGCGAGTCCTGCATATGACACATCCGGTCCACGGGCCGCCAATTTGACACCCCTACATTAGAGTGACCAACAATATGAGCAAATACCTAAATAAGGCTGGGAGAGCAGGACAACCAGGTGGTCACTTATATGTGGGTGATCATACTTTGGCAAATGTACTTGTTCGTTTTCTAAACTCAGATTTAACGGGAACTCTTAGAAACAGAAGGTGAGCTTATATCATATTGATGTATGAAATCTACTTGTACTAGATAGCAAGAAATAAGATTTTCTTTGATCAATCAAATAATTTCTATGCCCTACCCAGCAGGTGGCACCTTAAAACCTTTGATCATTTTACAATTTGGAAGGATCTTCCTTTTAAAAATGTTTCTAGTATAGTCATCAATAATGTTGTGATAGTATAAATGGCTTGAAACTTGCACTCCTACTAATAACAATGAAAGAAAAGTACTGAACCCAAGCCAAGAGAAACAAAATAGATGGAATCATTAAGCTTCTGCTGTAACAGGTGAAATAAAACACCAGATAGAATGATTTATTTCAGTAAGGCAAAGAACCAGATAGCTGAATTTCTTTACTGTTCTGACAGCCGTCTTTGCTCTGCAGGAAGAGTCAAATCTTCATTAGAGGATAAAAAAATTAGAATAGAATGAATAGAATAGAATTCTTTATTGGCCAGGTGTGATTTTGTCTTGGTGCATATGCTCTCAGTGTACATAAAGGAAAATATACATTCGTCAAGAATAATAAGGTACAGCACTTAATGATAGTCATACGGTAGAAATAAGCAATCAAATCATATTAGGAAATAGTCAATATAAATCGTAAGGATATCAGCAACAAGGTTACAGTCATACAATCATAAGTGTGGGGAGATGGGTGATAGGAATGATTGCTAGAGTGATGGCATTTGGGGAAAAAACTGTCCTTGTGTTTTGTTCTGGTGTGCAGTGCTCTAAATTGTTGTATTTGTTTTATTACATTTTATAAATTATAGAATATTCTATATACAATTACAGCATATTTCATATATCAATAATAACTATTATATAAACAAATCAGCTTTGGATATTCCAGTGATATGAAAAGTATATAGATGTGCTTTTCTGGATCATGGTTTTGTACCATGAAGAAACTAATATTTGGCAAACTGTGTCCTAGAATTAACTTAAAATATTGCTAACTATATTTACAAATCAGAATAGGACATCATGCTTAGCTCTTTATTGCTTCAGTTTATTATCTTTTATAAGTTGATTTGTATATTGTCTTAAACATTTATAAAAAAAACAAATAATTGTATAAAAACCTTCCAATGAATAGCAAAATACAGGTAGTCCTATAGTTTGTTTAGTGACCATTCAAAACTATAATGGCAATTTAAAAAGTGACTTACGACTGTTTTTCACATTATGACCTTTGGAGCATCCCCATGATCATGTGATCAAATTTCAGATGCTTGGCATCTGATTCCTACTTATGACCATTGCTGTCTCCTAAGGTCATGTGATCATCTTTTACGACTTCCTGAAAAGCAAAGTCAATGAGGAAGCCAGATTCATTTAACAACCAGGTTACTAACTTATCAACTGAAGTGATTCACTTAACAACTGTGGCAAGAGAAGTCGTAATAAAACTCACGTAATAAATGTCTCATTTTGAAACAGAAATTTTGGACTCAATTGTGGTTATAAGTCGAGAACTAACTGTATTTATTGGCATAATAGTTAGTGTTGTATTCTTCTATTAAGTAAATTCACAGTGTTTCGTAGGAATTGATACAACTTTTTTATTATTCAGCAAACCAGGAACACAAAACCATCTGTAATCTTCTCCTTTTGAAAATCTATTCACTTAAAATTTTAATGTATTTTTTATTTTGCTTACTTTAAAAAAGTTGTAAAGTAGGTTGAACTGAAAACAGTTTTCAAAATGTAAACCTTATAAGGAAAGTGGTTTTATAGGCTTACTTAGCAGAACTATAAACAAAGATGTAATAATCTCCCTTTACTATATATATCCAGTTATGTTTAAGAAATAGAATACTTTGCTGTAATTCACATAATGGATTTTCACAGAAAGATAGTTTACAGTAATTACATTTATGTCTGATTTCAGCAACATTTTAGCTATTAAGATAGAATGTTTTGCTTGCCATATTTATAAGAGACACTTGCCTTATTAGGCAGAAAATTAGGCAGAAAATATGCCAATCCAGCAATACCTAAAAATTGGAGACATCCCAACAGATGTATTCAGATATTATTTTAAATCTGAATTGCTCAACTGCCCACTATGTAGCCTGTCTGTAGGAGTAAATGGTCTTTCTTATGGCATAAGCCATGGTTCCACACCAACAATAAGCAAAACCAATCTTTGCGTGCTGGGTGGAAAAGTGGCACTAGATTCCTTGTCATTATGACACTGGATGACATGTTCAAGGATAAATAACCCAATGTCGTTAACGCAATATTCTCATGGAGTTATAGGATTTTTCCTACCATGCAAGGAGATCATGCAATAGGAAAAAAATCTTCTGGCCAGTGTCACTCTACAACTGTAGATCCATCAAATTGACTCTAGGAACAAAAGCAAAAGTTGATAGTATTTTTGTTTTTACTACACATCAGATACATGCACTTGGGCTGATGAGGTCCCTAATAATCAACCAGAAAGAGTTATGGATGATAACAACATCAAGTAAAAGTTATTCAGTTAAAATTGAGTAGTACTGTTCTTGTTTTGTTAAATGCTGGACAGCTGATCTGCTAGCATATTCTTGTTTATATCTGACTTTAATCTTTCAATATTCTGGTGAAACAGGATTTTCTGACCACATTGGAGGGCTAGCAAGAATATGGTAGAGCTGGCAAGAAATGATATCTTTCCAATACTATCCCTATTAGTGGTCTGCGGGATTTAAAATTATGAATTTGGTGGTCCCTGAGGTCCGAAAGGTTGGTGACCCCTGCTTTAGTCTGTATTTCTACTACTTTCCTGACAGAAAAAAAGTTCTTTTCTGAAGAATCCAAATTCCCCTGGAAAAAGCATTAAATCTGGAGGTAGTAAAATTTATCCAGGATTACAACATTGCAAGAATGTTAAGAATTACGGGCACTGAAAAGCAGCACCTGGGTTTATAGAGGCAGATTATAGGATTAACAGATTATTATTACATTATACAGGCTCTGAGATTCCACTTCAAGATTAAAAATATAGTCATGCCTTTCTCAGAATGGAAATGCAAAACTATGGTAAAATGAATTAATTATGATCCAAATTCTTTAGGGTTGGCCTAAGCATTCCAGGAATTATAAATCATATTGCTAGAAAGAAATGTAGATAATTTTTACCAACTTGTCTTTCCTCCACAATATCACAACTATTCTGGTCCTAGAATAGGACCACAACTAGTCTAAACCTTTGGGACAGATTTGAGAAGACATGAAAAGGGGAACACAAGGAAAGAAGAGGGAATCAATGCAGATTTACCACTGATCTTCCATCAGTGGTATTCTTTCACTTGATCAAATGTATTTCACTAGAGAAAACCAATCCATGGCCAGTGATATTCAGGGACTAATTTAGTCAAAGAATAAATAAGATCACATTATTATAACATGGTAACATGAAAGAAATCTGTAAAGAATGCCTAGTAGACAAGATATGTGCCCTTCTTAAATTAGCAACAGGACGATTTTAAAAAGTAGTGTTTGTGAGATAATTACATCAGTTATGTTTTAAGGATAAGGTTTGTCAGTATTGGAGTATATAATTGCTTGGGAAAAATAATGGCAGACATCACAGTAATATATTATGTTTTAATCCTGCATGAATATTTAAATGTAGCTTTAGCTTTAAAGTTTTTAGCTTTAAAGTGATAATGAGAGTAATAATTTAGAAGGCATGATGATTCCAGAGTATTTCTTAGAAGCAGAATATATGTTTATATATGTTAAGTATATCATTAAAGTATGTTAGAGTTTGACTACCCATGTTAGAAATGTTGTAAATAAAGCCTTTATTTATAAAATAAAATTTGGACTGCCAACATTAGGTACACTGTGGAAAAACATAATGAAAAGCCAAAAAGTTTCCACATTTGGACAAGAGGTAGAATTGGAAGTGTGTAGGTGAAGAGGTTACAGATGGGAGTACTGAAGGCTTTTTCATCAGACTGCTAGTGTCTGCATCTGAATTATCTGGGTTGCACTGCATTAGATTTAAATATAAATGAAATTTAAAAAATGTTTTTGGCTTTGTCTTGCCCACAACTGTTTTGGGCATAGGGGCCTTGTATATGCTCAAAAGTCAACCCTTGGCTCAGGTAAAGATGTGCATTGGTATGTTGTCTGTTGAACTAGTACTTATTAAAAAATGAACTAATTCATATTTTTAAAATGCTATATTATTTAGAGTAGTCCATGTGCAAAGGAAACACAGACAAATCTGTTGAAATACAGAAAGGAAATAGAAGTTGGGCTGTCAGACAGGAGCTGGATAACAATGAGTCTCAAGCCTTAGCATTATCAGCAACATATACCACTATTTCGTCACAATTCCTGGAATTATTCCAGAATGCAGGCAAATCCTTATGAGATTTACGAAACTCTAAAATGGATTTATTTTATACCCTACTTTCATTTCAGTTTAATACACTGTGCTGTCATCTACAAAATGATGTTTGTCATATTTTTAATGATTGAAAACCTGATTTTAAAGGCATTCATTGAATTTAGAGGGTGTCTACTATATATTCTTACACTAATATATCACTGTGCATGTGTACAAAAAGGATAATTTTTCTTGTTATTTGATTATTATAATTTCACCAAATAAATTTGGAAGCTCAGAGTAAGCATGGATAATGACAATAAGAAAAATAATTGCTAGGTCATTATTCATGATTGCTTATATTTGATAGGAAGCCATTCAAGTTGTAGGTAATTTTGTGATCATATTATCTGTACACTCAAGAGGAAAAAATCATCTGCACTTTAGTTTAAAGATTCATGCTTAATATGCTTCCATCATACTGTAGAGTTAGCACCGCCCTGAGTCCCAACAGGGAGAAGGGCGGTATATAAATAAAAAAATTATTATTATTATTATTATTATCCAGTTGCAACAAATAAATACATTATGTTCTTTGATATGAGTAGCTCTGTAGTTATGAGTAGCTCTGATGTCAGGTAGATGAAATTCACCAATCCTAAATGAAACTCTTACAATGTCTGTAAGAATTTAAGACAGCTATTGGATAATACCAAATGTAAATCGGCCAGTCATATCATAATCTTGATTTATACAATAAAATAATAATAGCAGAAATAGTGGATTAGAGGGCAAGAAATATCAAGAACTGCTCAGCTTCAGGTGAAGATGAACTGCATGGGTTTGGGCTGAAACATCTAACTGGTCCATACTTACTCATAGCCAAGCAGGTTAACAACATACTGTAAGGGTTGCAATTTGCCTTTGTGGTTTGGCACCTCAGCTGGGGGGAAGAGAAGGGATGGTTCTGTGTGAATGAAAGGCATATGTGCAAGTATGTGCAACTCAGTTTGTGCGAACAGCAGGTGCATGCTCCCTCCACTCAGACAAATGAAGCTTCTCATGTGAGCACAAGCGCCCGCGGCTCGCACGAGTGGAGCTGTGCACAGGTGCGCTCACCAGCTGCTTGTGCAGCCCAGTTCCGAACAGGCAGCGGCTCAGGAGTTGGGAACTCCTGCTGTAAGGAAGTACAGTTGATAATGAAAGATCCAACAAAAGAGAGAGCAAACCACTTGGCAATTACAGGCCAATTAGCTGCTTACCAACAATTTTTAAATTGCTAACTGTGTGGTAACTGTGCCTCTAGTGCCACTCTGAGATTTGAGTCAGGCCTCACGAAAATGAAAGCCAGAGCTATTGGCTCAAACTAGCCTTTTTTCCTCTTGATCTTGTTCCATTAATATGTGGAATGATTTTAGTCCAAATGGGAAAAGGTAATGGCAAGTAAAATCTCATCCTTGGATTTCCCTCCAGGTCTTCTACTCAGCATGGATAGGATCAGGGCAGTCATGAAATAGCATTTTGCAAACACAGAGCCCCAATTCAGTCTAGCCAGGTGCCCAACCTTTAATGCCAGTGAATCCGACAGGTACTTTGCCTCCCCTATTACATACTTAAGTAACCTCTAAATACCTAACCACTCAAAGGCCTTTACTCTGGCATGATGTCATGCCTTCCACTCAGCTGTCCTTGAAGGCTAATACAGAAAAATTCCTTACCCAAAGAGACAATGTTCCTGTGACTATGGACACAGGAAACAACAGAACATGTACTTCTACAGTGCCTGAAATACAGAGACATTCATACTAGCCTCATCTCATCATTATTTCACAGGACAATTCTACACCTCCCTGGTACTCTCTGCTGCCGCATATAATGTGATTGGATTCTGCATAGTAGTACTTAAAACCATAAGTTGATGGTGTGTGTGCTCTATACCTGTGCTCTATACCGTGATAGATTAGGTCTGCTATATATTAATCTTTATGTTTCCCTATACCCATTTAATGTTCCTAACCTTCTTTTAGATTCCTTTTATAGCAATAGCACTTAGACTTATGTACCGCTTCATAGAGCTTTTGCAGCCCTCTCTAAGCGGTTTACAATGTCAGCATATTGCCCCAACAATCTGGGTCCTCATTTTACCCACCTTGGAAGGATGGAAGGCAGAGTCAACCTTGAGCCGGTGAGATTTGAGCTGCTGAACTACAGCTAGCAGTCAGCTGAAGTAGCCTGCAGTACTGCACTCTAACCACTGCGCCACCTCAGCTCTATTATACTTTTTTTTTATGTATACTTCTATTTTATATCTTTTACCTTTTTAAAATTTTATTTTTAGATAATTTATTATCTAAAATTTATTATCTGATGTATTTCAATGCTTTTAAATTGAGTGTATTCCACCCCCTTATGCTGGTCTTTGACCATAATAAATATTCACTGGATGGCTAGATGGATGGATGAATTTTTAAATTATATGTATAATAATATTTCCTAAAGTAAAAGATAGACAAAGAACATTTTTCTCACCTTAATAGTATCAAAAAGATAAGAATTTCTGGTTGAGGACTGTAAGCAATGCTACTTGAATAGATATACCTTTTTATATTATTGGCTGTAAATAAGCTTTGTGATTGGTTAGATGGTTGCATCACAATCGCTACAATCCTTGTCCAGTATTCTAATCTAGGTGACATATTTTTGTCTGGCCCATGGACTGGATTGACCCCACATGCATTCAGACAATTTGGATGAAGTTGGTATCTGGAGTTTCAGAGAAAGGAAGTCCTTCCCCACACACACACAGAAGTCGTTTTTCTCATGTTTTCTTCTCTTTGTCCAGAAATCATGGCAACTTATACATATAATCTTTAGCAACTGACATAGAAACCCATAAATGTAATGGTTCACTTGGATGTAATAAGAAAGATATTTTAAATGTAAGATAGATATTTATTTGACTCTTTAATTTTTTCACTGATCTAAGCATTTGGGTAAACATCCTGAAATGAGAACCATGTACATAAAATAGGAAAGAAAAGTTTTTCTATCTGTCCCAAGTTGCTTCATTCCAAAATTATCTTAGTGTGCCAATGGCTTCAGAAACGTTGTTCATGTTAACGCCACAAGGAAAGCACCATTCCTTAAATTGCTTGGGCAAAGGCTTTCAAAAGGCCCATGCTTGTTTCAATCTACCATGCTTGTTTCAAGTCTACCATGTCATCTGCTCACCTGTTAGAATAAACCCAGGAGAAGATTTAATTTATTTAATTTATTCAAATTTGTATACCGCCCTTCTGCCTTGCGGGACTCAGTCATATTACAGTCATATTAAAAACATGTAATACAAAATATAAAAACAATTTAAAAATATTAAATTTAAAAGACTGTCACCATTAAAACCCTTACTCTAAAAACAAAAACCTTATTGTATTAAAAATCCCTAGCGAGGAGGTTGTGCGAGGCCGGCTGCATAGAATAAATGTGTTTTTAAGGCCTGGCGGAAAAGGCAAGAGAGATCTAGAATGCTACTGGAGAAAATCAAGGGATGAATCACGAATTAAGAGCCACTATTAAGGCCTATATTGTGGCATTTACAGCAGTGAAACATCAATGTTTCTCTGCTCTTATTGCATCCACAAAGAATCTTCCAGTAGCCCTGTTTAGGGTTACCTGGACCCTCCTGGGTAAGATGACTTCAGAGCAGTGGTGAAATCCAGCCGGATTTATCTGGTTCACACGAACCGGTAGTGCTGGCGGTGGGAGGCTCCGCCCACCCACCAGGACATCATTATGTCCCGCTTTTGACCCTCTGCGCATGCGTAGAAGAGGCGCGTGTGCTCCCATTCCAGAACCGGTAATGAAAGTAAATGGATTTCACCACTGGTTCAGAAGTTTATCTTCAGGCCTTCACTGAAGAATTTTCAGCTCACCTAGTGAATAAAATCACTCAGGTCCATTCTCAGTTGGTGCAGGTCCTTGGAAAATTTGGTTCCTTAATCAATATAAGCAACCTGACTCTCAGTTTGCTATTATTATTACCAAGTGATGAATAACAACCTGAGAGATGGGCATCCATTGTGTTTTTTTTACTGACATAATCTGAAAATGAATCTTGTACATTTTTCTCTGGTTCAGTCGTGTCTGATTCTGGGAGACTGCCTGGTAAAGTCCCCTGCAGTTTCCTTGGCAAGGCTTTTCAGAAATGGTTTGCCATTGCTTCCTTCCTAAGGCTGTGAGAAAGTGACCATGCCAAGGTCACCCAGCTGGCTTCATGTCCAAGGCGAGATTAAAACCCACAGTCTTCTGGTTTCTAGCCTGATGCCTTAACCATCCCACCAAACTGCCTCTCCTTTCTATGTTATAGTCAGGTTTTTTTTCACACTGCCTCTGAATTATATTAATTAATATGATTTGTGATCCAGGGGAATAATGAGTCTTCTTTTTTTAGCTGGAAGAAGAGAAGATTGTAAAACAGAACATGACAATCTGGCTAGCTAGTTTGTACAATGGAACCCTGCCAGAAAACATCACAACTCCCCCTGTTCAGGTCAACCCTGCAGATGTTCCCAGAGGTCCTTGTTGGGAAACCATGGTTGGTCAGGTAAAGCATGTTTCATACTGAAATCATTAGTTGCTTCTGCTGTTGTAAGTTCTTATCACAACTCTTTATAATGTCCCTGGTGGAATCACTTTAGGTGGTGCTGAACAGCAAGAGAAGGAAAATTGGGGAGCATATCAAAGTATTAATGTACCTAGGAAAATTAATCTAAATAAAATCATTTTTGGAGAGTATAGCCTCATAAGGAAATTGTATTCCTGAACTTTTCCGAATGAGTCTGCTAACTCCAAGCCATATAACAATTTTAGCATTATTTATTTATTATATTGTATTTAATTAATTCAATTTGATCTTGCAGTGCTACATGACTGTATGTAAATTTTAGTGGAAACTCAGGAAATAAATGTCAGGGTTCCGACTGTTGCCCTAATTAAATCATGAGCCTTGAGCCAAGCTTCAAAAGAAATCCAGTTATTTATTAGGAGCTTCATGTCGGC